>JANHGB010068339.1:0-11692 GCA_026283785.1 Coracopsis vasa
AGTCCTTCTCTGCAGGGCTGCTCTGAATCTCTTCTCTGCCCAACCTGTAGCTGTGCCTGGGATTGCTCCAACCCAGGGGTAGGATCTTGCACTTGGCATGGTTAAACTGCAAATAATAACAAAGCATGGTGATGTATCTTTTAATAGATACATCAAACTGCTTGAAATTATAACCATATGCCTCAGAAAGACTTAGAAAAAAAAATAGTATAATTATCCTCTAAATCCATTTTATGTATATACTTGGTACTTCCTGTCTGACTAGTCTTCTGCTATTTGACTAATTCTAATCTGAAATTTTATGTGCTGGGATTAAGCCTACAACAGCCTACAACCATGTGGTGCAAATCTGCAAGAGAAAGACTGGGTAGCAGTGGAAATTACCATATAAGCTCTATCCCAAGTTTAAGTGGATCATTTTGCTTGTTAGCATAGTAGCAAAAGGTAAGTATCAGTATGTTGTGCTTGATAATGTGTCATTTGCCATAATTCAATAACTCAGCAGTAGAGTGAAGTTGTTAGGGTTTTCCAGATGAAGAAAGTACTTTGTCTCCTACCTTCCTCTAGTTCCTTATTCAGCTTCTCCACCCTTCCCTTCTGCCATCTTAGAAGTCAAATTCCAGAGCAGCTTGGATTTTGGTGCTTGATTTCTCAGCTTGGAAAGCATTAATTAGATTTGTTCAGAATCCACCTGGAATGCTGATACATCTTTATACAGGACAGGACATAAATGAAAAAAAACCCAAACCCCAAACACCAGCAAGCACCAAACTGATTCCCATAGAAAGCTACTGTCTATGCAGCACAACAAATGCCAGTTGGCTGAAAACTCATATGGTCCTCCATTTTTATTTGAGGAGAGGAGTCACCACTGGGCTCTCGGTGATCCCTTTGGCTACTCTTTCTTGCATCTTTGCAGTCTTGTGGTTCTGCCCGATCCCCTGATGTGGCCCTGCCCTAAGCATCCAACCACATAGTCCCTTCTGCATCTGCTCCTATGCAGCATACATCCATGACACCTTCCTCAGCGGCGTGCCCCACTAGTTTCAGAGCTGCTTTGTAAGAGGAGCTTAGATGGGAGGAGACAGGGTGGAGTGTGGAATAGATCTGAGATGGAGACGTATCAAAAAAAGCCTGGGAAATGCTGTGCTGAGGTATGGATTTCCAGCTGAATCACGTTTTATATTTTACAGTCCTGTCTGCATTCCTGGGATGCACAGGGGAAAATGAGGATTTTTGTGTATTAACTGGAAAAAGCCGGCCACGTGAGAGAAACATGAAGTGACCCATTTTCTCCTTAAGAATTTTTCTCTGCTGGTTTTGTTCTTCCCGTTACTCCAGTGAAACTCCCTCTCCCACAAGTGGTCACTCATGCGCAGCAGTTTTTCACAGTTGACAGTAGAACTACTTGCATAGTGGGACCAATTGGATGTAACAGGAGGGTGCTATGACCTGATGGGCTGTTGCAGTGTGTTTGTGGTGCATGCGCTCAGCAGTGCTACACGACAAGTTATTTTTTACTGCTATGGCTTGCCAAAGACTTCAGTTTGTGCCTCCACCACTGCTGTTGAGATTTGTGGTTGTTCAACACCTCATGGATCAGGTCTTTTCTTACTGATGTCCGTAGAATAAACATCATAGTTGCTTATAGGCATCACTTGATGTTAATTCCTTCAGGGTCCAAGGGTAGTGTGCCAGGAATGAAGTACTGGTTGAGTTAACAAAGGGAAAAATCAATTACAGATATATTAGGGTGCTATATTAGATATGCCTGTACTCCCAACAGGATAAGCTAAGGGCTGTCAAAACACTGTGCAATCTATTTCCCAGTTTTATGTAGCTTTGCATTTGGTTTTCATGGAGATTAGGAAAAAAGCTTCACAAAGCCCGGTAGTTTGGTCTTGATTCAAAAGGTGCCGAATAGGTTTGCCTCCAGTGTCCCTATTTTTGTGTTGCACACAATGATTTCTGCTGTACTGAGCATTTCTGAGAAAAGCAAGGTCACTTTAAAATTTGTCTGACTGGATGCAAAGAGAGGTCTTGATGTGAATATGTGATCTTGTGCAGGTCTCTGAGACAGAGTGATGGGGAGGATGAGGCAAGGAATTGCCTTTGTCTTGCAGGTCCAGTTGGTGGAAGAGTGCTCAGCCCTCATGTGTTTAATATGTCCACTGATGAAAACAGAACCCACAATTGAAAGCACAGTAGTGGATCTAGCTCTTCGCACTCATGTTTTGCTGTGTTCACCATGGTTATTGCAAGCAGGGATCCTGACCCTTGTTTTCCTTGCAGCAAATGGTGGAAGTCCCACTGACAGCAGAGGGAGAGGACCAGGCTCTCCATGGACTCTTTTTCCCCTGAATGCAGAAATAAAGCAGCAGACTTTGAAATGCAGCCTTCATATCTTGTCAGTACGTTTCTTCCTAGATTCCTGTGAGGGCCCTTTAAGGCAGCACCCTTGATGGACACACAGGAAGAGGGCTAGACATTGCAAAGCATGAATAATCTAAATTCTAGCCTGGTCACTCACCAAATGGAGCTCTGAGTAATAAAATGAGGTTTCTGAGAAGAAAGGTGGAGTAGAAATCTCATGCTGTTTACAACAGGTTTGTGTGTTTTGTTTTTGTGTGTGCTTAAAGAGATGAATTTGTTTCTAAAATGGAGTTCCTTGTCCCTTCACCAGCACACATGTGGCCCTAGCACCCCAATTGCCACTGTAGCCTTTGCTTGCTTTGTGAGAGAATGTGCCACCCTGTGACCGTTTCAACATCTACGCAGGCTGCAGACATACTGCCACTTGGAGCAAGCAGAGCAGAAAGAGGTTTTGTGTGGGCCCATGTAAGTGAGTGGATAACACAAGAACCAGCTCTGTGGTGTACTGAACAGGACAGGGTAGTGGAAAGAGCTGAGGTCTGTATTTCCACATCTGTGACCAGAATCAATCTCCCTTTTGCAGCAGCATGGACCCCAGTTCTGGAAGTAGAGATCCCTGTGGACAGACCCCTCCCACTGCATGCAGCACTGGCATGGAGTACTGTTTATTTGTGTAGTTACAAGCTGTGGGCAGTGATCCTTTCTAGGAGGATGACTTCTGGGACAGGATTTTCAGAGGGCAACACAAACAATCCCTAGGAGTCAGGGAAACCAGGAGCCATGGTGAAGAA
Organism: Coracopsis vasa; assembly: GCA_026283785.1. Lineage (NCBI taxonomy): Eukaryota > Metazoa > Chordata > Aves > Psittaciformes > Psittacidae > Coracopsis > Coracopsis vasa. The sequence goes on from JANHGB010068339.1 coordinate 3,165, forward strand.
ATCCATATATATTTGCAGTATTTGTGCCTCCTTTTGTTCTTACTACAAGAACTGTTGTAAGCATTTACAATGTAAAAATTGTAGTGACAGTAAAGCTCAAAAGTCTTTGATGGCAATTTACACTGCATTGGTAGAATCACACCATAGGTACCAGCCAGTATCTTTTTAAGAGTTCATTCATACAAGTAAATGAATGTCAAAATCAGCCTCCAACAGGCCAGCCTGACCACTTCCAGCTCTGCAGCTCTTTTTTAATGCTATTGCAAATGGCCAGGGACTTTTTCAGGTTAGATAACAGCCATGATACAAAATTAGATCTGGAGGAAGAACTTCTGCCTGTTGTGATGCAGCACTTCAGGGCATGTTCCCAATAACACTGTTTTCCTTACCAAGGGGGACAGATGGGACAGGCTTTACCCCACCTCACTGTACGTCTGCAGTATAAATATCCCCACTTAATCAAGGCTCTCCCTTGGCTCCTGTAGTTGGCAAAAGAGAAACAGGCTTTTTTAGGATGTGAATTATCAGACCTATTTTTGACATATAATTTTAAGTGAGATTAATGGTGGCTTCCAGCTATTTGCTTCTTTCCGGTGTGACTAGATTTTATTTGGAATGTATCTGCACAGAAACATCACCCTTCCTGACTAGACCTGATTTCTTAGCGGCAGAGTTGATTTTGGTAGGTGATACATATAACATGCAAACAAAACCAGGGATGGGTACGTTTACGCTCTATTTTGTTGTCTGCTCCAAAGCTGGGTTTTGCTGTTGGTGTTGAAGATAACCCAGCAAACTTGGTCTCACATATAAAGCTTCTCTTCCATCCCATCCAGGGTTGGCTTTCAGCCTTGCACAAGCCTTGCAGGTTTGTACACTGCCCAAAAACACCCTGAGGGGACATCTGCAGGCTGCTGTTCCATGCTTGCTTCTTAACCAAATCCACAGCGTCAAAAGAAGCGTTGGGGACGTGATACTCCTGGTTTCGGGCTGTGATTTCACAAATCAAGAGAACTACATTAGGGTAAATACAGTGTGACTCAGGAAAGAAACAGATCCACATTTTTTCTTAGAAAGTCAGAGGCTTTGGTTTTGGAGTCAGATGGACTTTGGTTTTCATCTGCTGTAGTCTCCAGCAGGTCCTGCTGGGGAGACGGGTCAAGGCGGAGGGAACTGGGCTCTTTCCTCTCATTATTGAAGTGTTAAATATGTTACAGAATTCTGGTGTTGAAAGCTGCAATGTGAACAGTTGAGGAAAAGTTCAGACCTGCATACTTAGCTTCCAGAAAATGCCCACATGAATTTCTCTGACTTAAGTGGAACAACCACAAGGGAAATTCTTAGGACAGACAATTTCAAATTCTAAATAGAAATGTAACAGGAAATTAAAGTAAAAAGGAAAGACCTATGACCAATGCCCCTAAAGAATCATTTGACTGGTGTCTATATTTCAGCTTCATAACAAATCTAGGCAAACTACCAAGAAAAGTGTATTTTTTATACTTTTTCAATTCTGTTTCTCAAGCTCAAACCACTTGAAGTAAATAAAACTGACTCAGGAAATTAGTGTATTAAGGTTTTCATTGATGTGATTGTAACTGTAAAGAATATTTTGCAGTACTGACATCAGCATCCAATCATTAGTTTGCAGTCAATATAGTTGGATGCATCTGATAATTAAAGACTCAATCCTGATCCCATCAATCCTTTTAGAACTGCTTCCTTTATGCTGCTGAGCCTGCCAGCAGATGTTCATATTTGCTGTGTATGTTATTGGTATGAGAGATTTCAAATGAGAAAAGCTCCAGTCTTCCTAACAGTAATGTCTCAATCATCTCCTCAGTGATTTTGGTGTTGGGAGACAGTAGATGCCTACATGATGTTAATAAGCAAGCATTCACAAACTGTTCATGGTGTGACTTCACAAGCAACTTTTTACAAGTTGGAAGTGAGTCTTCTGCACCATTGGGCCAATACTCTGGATTTTTGGGTTCACAAAACCTGTATGGCAATGCTGCCACATGCACAGCACCACTAAATGGGACATCCAGTGACCTAAGAATACAGTAGAAAGAGAAAATTAGTGCTTAGGTCTATTTGTAAACCTGACAGAACAAATGCCACAATTGCAAGCTTACAGTCTATTAGGCTTTCTTCTCAGATTAATATTTCCAGACATTCAGTGCTAGAAAATTTTTGAATTTAAAATTGTAGTCTATAGTATGTGAGTGTACACATATGCATAAGTATATGCTCTGCCATATATAACAGTATAAGACTAATTGTAGTGGAAAATCATACATCCTGAGTGCACTATGTATATCTATAACAGTATAAGACTAATTGTAATGCCATATATAACAGTGTAAGACTAATTGTAATTGAAAATCAGACTTCCTGAGTGCACTATTGTTACTCCATTAGAATTGCCTGTTTGATGTGTTGCACATAGAGGCTTGATGTTCTTTTATGCAAAAAGACTTTCTTAAAAAAAACCCACCCCGAAACATAGCTTTTTAACACTTTCTGTTTCTCTACCCCAACAATTAAAGATTAATTGGATGTCTTAAAACTCAAAGGTCTCTTTCTCCACTCCCAGGCTAGAAACAAGCACGAGAAATGTCAAAGGAGGTAGCAGATAATTATCTCTATATGTGCCTATATGCAACACCATATGCATTTTTATACGTTATACATCAGAAACTTCAGCAGTGCAGGGTTTCTAAGGGGCTGTACCATGCCAGCCATAGCAATAATACCAGTTGCTTTCCTCCCTGCGTATTATCCCATCACTTTCAGGGTGGAGAAGCAGGTTGCTGAGCTGCAGCTCTGCTGTTGTAAGAAACAGCTGGCAGAAGCCCATTGAGCAGTAGCGCTTGCTTTGCCCTTGAGCTCAAATAACTGTTTTATTGGTCTTCCAGGCAAGCTGTGAGTTCCATTTGTTTCTCCAACATGGAAGGAATGAGAAGACCCTTAAACAGTCTTGCACGTGTTTTACTGATGATGATTATGGAGCAGTTGCTGCGCACTGGAAGGGGCTGAGATGCTTCCAGGAATAGTGAGTTCCTGCATGTACTTAGGAACAAGCTGAAGAGTGGCTGCAGCAAGGTGGGAGGATTTCTTTCTTGTGGTTTTTCCGTACAGCTAGATGAATACAAATGAAAAGCAACTGAGCAAGTTATTCTCAAAGTACCTCCTGGCCAGCAGGAGTGATCTAAATAACATAAAACACTTATTTGAGCAGTAGAAGGGAAGACAGATGGTTCTATAGGGAGTCAATTGAAGCTTGCTTGCTTGGTATCTTTTGCTAAGATTTTCTCTGCTTTTTAAATATGTTGTAAGAATTTCTCCCCTGAGTTGGTCTCTTTTCCATTCTCTTCACATGGAGTATTTATGCAAGGGCTTGTGGGCTGCTTCGTTCAATGTTAGAGATTAAGATCACAGGTAATTAGGCCCAACTTGTGAGTCTTCTGCCCTTGCAGGAACTTTAGTGGGTTCAAAATGTATCAGAGACGCAAGCGTGGTGTGTGACTGACAATCCTGTTTCCACGTAAAACAAGGCAAAAAATTAGTAGGTGGAGATGAAAAGCATTTCAAGGCTCTAAGGTACTGAATGTATGTACCTCTTCCCCATGTGTGACCCAAAAGGCAGTATAAAGTTTGCCAATAAGAATCCAAGCAAATACGTTGGAAACCTATTCTCATTATGTGTACAGATACTTACTGAGATAAAAGAGATCATAAAGCAGTTTGGGGTCTGTAAGCTGCCTGCTGCTGCAGAAAGAGCAATCCTCCTACCGTCTCCTGTGTGACTTGGAAGTCTCCCATCTAACTCCACAGTAAGCCTAGCCATGCTTAGCTCCATAAAAATCAGGCAGGAGCAAGCGTATTTCAAAAACCCAGCATGTGCTACTATTGTGAAGAGTTGGTTAAGTTTTTTTCCCCTTACAGCATTTCAGAGGACAAAAGTGTTTTTTCATGGATAAAAAAAAAAATGAAATGAGAAACCACAACTTTGGGGTACAAATATTTTGTTTATAAAAACTGGAAATGATTTTGGGAAGTGGTTTTTAAACATTCTTTTTTGAATAGAAAATGAGTTTAAGTAAACAGGAGAAAACGCAGTTTTGGGTCTGAATTTCTTTGTCCAAAAAGAAAACATTTTGTGTGGGGAAAAAGGGGGAAAAAAAAGCTTTTGTAATCTTCTACAAAAATATTTGGCATTTGTTTAACACTTCTATGTCTTTGTTTGCATCTCGCTCTGCCTCTTAATTGTCGTAAGTTATCCCTCCCAAGATGCAATATTATTTATCAAGGAATTTTGTTAACTACGTCATACGCTCAAAGGAAGGTGGTGAAGAGGAAGGTTCCTGTTGCAAGACAGCATTCCTGGGGGCAAGTCACTCTGCTAAAGCTCTCTTCAAGTCAGATAAGTACGTTATAGAAGAGCGTGATGCCACAAAGAATGTTTGCAGTGAGCTGTCTTTTCCTTTCTTAAAAGTACAGCGTATACATCATCTTGCCAAATCATTGTTCTCATGTCAACCGCTTTCCATGTTGAGAAACTGCATACCTCTGTGTAAAATTGCAGCTCTCCAAAGGCAGCTGAAAGTTCAGGATGGTACTGGGTTATAAGGTGGAATAAGTTGCTGTTTCTATGTGTTGGTATAGTTGGGGAGAAAGGTGATGCTTTCTCATTAAGTTTCACCAAAGACTCACTCTAATTCTGGGTTGTCAGTGCTGGGGAGAAATGATCCTCAGTGTATCATTTATTTTAACACGAGACAGTCTCTAGGCATTTCTAGCTTTCTGTCAGTAGATTTGATTACTGTTTGTACTGTCATTTCTTTCAGTGGCAGAGACACACAGCAGGGATTGACAACAGGGCCAATCATTAAGCTTGCCTAACAATTTAAAAGAATCATTAGTCTTGTCTTGATCCTGTTTTCACTTGCTGATATTTCTGTTAAAGTTCAGCCCTGCGGAGTGGTGTTTTCCACACCAGAAGTTTTCCCCAGATGGAGTGGCAAAAGCTAAATCACAAAGGGCTTGCTGGGTCTTCAATCAGGAAATAAGCTACTTTTGCCACTGTGAAGTCTCAGGAAGAAGGAGGAGAGGATACAGTTTGCCCTGAAAGTGAAGGGGCTACGTGGGAGATGGCAGCAGGGTCAGCAGAAGGGTGACAGTTAGTGACTGGTAGGGAGGTGACAACTGAACTAAACTCAGGCAGAGTGGGGCTAGAGGAGTCAGCACAGACCCTGAGACTTGGCATTTCTTTCCTGCTGGCCAACAAATGGTTCTAAAGCGGGTTTTGCTCTTCACTTGGATGCGGTCCATGCTGCCTACATCCTGGTGTAGGGCCTAGCAGTCCTCAGTGCGCCACAGCACAGAGGGCTTTTGTGAGACATGGCCTATGGTGTCTGTGTTGGTCTTATGGGCAGCTTGAATGGAGACACCTGTAAATCCCATGTGTCTTTGTGACAGATTATATTTGGGCCTGCATCAGTTATTTATCGTCTTTCTATGGGCACAGGAAGCTGATGTGGTAGGTACATGATTATGAGTGAGCTCTGAAGCCCAGGGTCTTCTTATGGATATCTGTGCATATAAAACACAGGGTATATGCCTCCCCATGCAGAGCTGGCAGATTGCTTGAGATCTAGCCTGCTGATAGTGTGTTTGACAGTATGTGACATGGGCAAACAATAAGTTTGTTCTTGGATGCAGCCTTGGGACTGTTCTCATGCAGCATTGTGGATGCATCTTCAGAGGATAAGGAACATTTTTTGTTAGCTTGTGTGGTGTGTGTCCTTGTGTGCTGGTTTTGGCTGGGATAGAGTTTATTTTCTTCACAGTAGCTGGTGAATGTCCATGTCTTGGATTTGTGCTGGAAACAGTGTTGATAATACAGGGATGTTTTAGTTATTGCTAAGCAGTGCTTACAAAAAGTCAAGGTCACCTCTGTTCCTCACACAGCCTTGCCACCAAGTGGGCTGGGGATGCACAAGAAGTTGTGAGGGGTCACAGCTGGTACAGCTGACCCCAGCTGACCACAGCGATATCCCACACCATATGAAGTCATCCTAAGCAATAAAACTAGAGGGAAGGTTGGTGGGGAGGCTAATGCTCAGGCACCGGTCATTTGGTGGTAACCAATTGTTTTCATTTGCACCACTTGTCTTTCCTGGGTTTTGTTTATCTCTGTTTGGTTTTATTTTATTTATTATTTCCTTTTTAATTATTTCATCATCATCATCATCATATTTCAACCATTAAGCTGTTTTTATCTCAACCCATGAGTTTTCTCACTTTTCCCCTTCTGATTCTCTCCCCTTATCTTGCTGAATGGGCATGAGCAAGCGGCTGGGTGGTGTTTAGTTGCTGGTGGGGTTAAACCATGACACTTTGCATAGATCTAATGCTGTGGGAAAACAGGAATAATCCCCAGCAGTAGCTTTAACTGCTTGTGTTAATCTGCAGCTGCCAGACAACCTGTAGAAAATTCCACTGCAGAATCAGTAGCTCCTATCCCGAGACACACTGAGGTCCTCCAGCTTTCTTACCTGGCTCTCTCTGAACTGATGTTACTCCATGTTAGACCCTCTGTGCTGGTAGTGTCCAGCAGGAGTTTTATTAATGTCTGAAAATGGCATTTATTCCTGCAAGGGAGATCCAACAATGGCTACACAGAGGTGCCTTTCATGTCTTCAAGCCAAAAACAAAGGCAGCTTCTTGCCATGAGGTCGCAGTACGTGAGTTGTCTCTGTACCACTAAATAATTAAAGGGAGGAATCCCTGCACAGTGGGGCTGATCTGAAGAAGAGAAGTGCTTTCACTGAAAATCACTGTTAGGAAACAAAGCCAGTAGGGGCGTGGTTTGTAAAGGTCATTTGAAGTTCCCGGTAACAGCATTCATGAGAATGGAAACTAGAAACCAAAGGGTGGCAGGAGCCCCTCTCAATTTGAAGAGCTTGATCATATCAGTATTACCCAGGGAATTCCCCTTAATTTTTGAGTACTGCTCAGCTATTTAAGCATGACACTGTCATTGCTAGAATAGGCCTAAAAGACAAGAGCTCTGTCGGTGGTTTTTGGAGCCTTGCAAGTGAAGCTGCGCTGTGTCAGTTCTGAGACCCACATTATAGTACTTTGTCATACCTTCTGCTATCTAGATACTCTTGCTCCATCTAGTGAGTAAATTTATTGCTCATACTGCCTCAGTTTTGGCTGTGGAGAGGGCCTAGGGAAATGTAAAATAACTTACGAATTTGACCTATGCAAAGATGGGAATTACCCAGGAAGATTCTAGGATTGATTTTGTTGGAAGAGCAAGAATGACAGTGATTTTAGCTTACAGCTGCTCACTGACATGTCTTTTAAATTCTTTTTAAAAAAGACTTGAGGATTTTTTTAATGAACTTTCCCATGAAAATCTATTTGTGTTTATATTCTGTGGGTCGGTTTGCTTGTCATGTGAACAGAATAGGGGGAAGAGATAAAATGAACAAAGTTGGTTTAAGTACTTTAAGTGTATCTGTTACAACCCATCTTTACTGTTCTCATTCAGCAGCCAAAATGCATTCCTCTTTTAGAAAAGAAGGAACACAGGGGCACCAGCTTACAGATCTTTAATGCAATAAAGCCATCTCTGAGGCCTATGTGAGATTCCGCATCCTGCTTGGCACTGATGAGCGGAAAAACAGAGACGGGGCATGCCAGTATAGGGATGCTCAGGACCCTCTCTATGCCTGCTGATTCCTTGTTATGCTCAGGAGAGGACAGGATTTCCCCCTTCCTTCGTCTGTCCTGCCTTGTCTTTCTACTTCTGAGAACCTCTTGCCTAGCCCTTGCCAGACACATCTCATGCCATATTCCTCCTTTTCTTTTTCCCTTTCCAAGACATCCATTAAAACTGTGAGTGGAAAGCAGAAAGAAGGGATTATAAAAAAGAGACCATGGCCTTTTTTATTACATTTTGGTTTTGGGGTCCCATTTGACAGTCATGGAAGAAAACTGCTCTTTCCAACTGTCTCTGGGTGAGACCCAGGGGTCCACCAATCCCCTTGGTGCATCCCACAGCCTGACCTGCACTGGGCACCATCCTCACCTCGCTGTTTCCTCTGCAGCCCAGCTTGTGCCTCACAGTCCTGCCATGTGTCACAGCCTCCTCTCTCTGGCCCCATTGTTCCTGGCTGTGGCTGCTGGCCATGGCTAGTGAGGTGACCCTCCTGATTGCGTGCCTCTAATGCTGCCGCACTCACCCTCCACCACTTCTTGCCTGAGCCCTCTGACCATGCATGACCAGGCTGCAGCAGCATGAGCGAGGCCCATTTGCTCTGTTTGGGCATGCATGTGTTTTATGGAGTAGTGACAAGGTGATGTGCATATTTCAGCCAGGTGTGATGACTTTGTAGCATGGTAGCAGCAGGGGCACTCGACTGCACAGTAAGGTCTCAATACAGTGAACTCTACTCTGTAAAGTGTATTCCTGTGCTCAAACTGTGATGCTTTGAAACTTTTTGCAGGCA
>JANHGB010068343.1:0-11254 GCA_026283785.1 Coracopsis vasa
GCTGTGGCTGCCCCATCCCTGGCAGTGTTCAAGGCCAGGTTGGATGGGGCTTGGAGCAACCTGCTCTAGTGGAAGGTATCCCTGCCCATGGCAGGGGTTGGAGCTGGATGAGCTTTAAGGTCCCTTCCAATCCAAACCAGTCTGGGATTCTGTGAGATCAGAGGGGCAGGGGTGCTTTGCTCTGAAAAGTGATTGAGCATCTCACACAGACCAAGTCTGATGTAAGGTAAGACCTTTTCTTCTAAGAGGTCTGGCTAATCAGCAATGCTGAACTCACTGTTGGTCACTAGAGCTGGTGTCAAGAATAATTCCTATTCCACAACAGATGGGAGAATAAATCCTTCCCCTAGAATGCTCTCCTACTGCAACACGGGATATGCCTCTCTTAGGACCACTTAAGTACCTCTCACCTTATCAATCACGCGTCTGTGGAGAAGGTCAGGAATTAACCTCTCTCTTCTCTCTCCTGAGCAAAATTAGATTAGGCTGAAATTCCTGAGTTAATACAGAGACACTTGGGTGAAACTTAACAGCCTGTGATGTACACAAGATCAAATGAGCAAAGTCCAGGAGGAGACATGGTTAAGTGCTCCGTGAGTAAGTGCACACACCGCCTGCTTTTCCAATTGCTAATGCTCCACACTAGTGGATTCAGAGCCGTGGCTCTAAGGCTGCAGTGTGGTGGAGCTCTATGAGCCGCAGCACTGCTCTGCCTCCCTCCTTGCTGTGAGCACAGCACAGTGGTGCCTACCATAAGCATCCAGTTTCATAACGAGGAAGAGCCCCACAGCAGCCAGCTCCGGGCACTGCCGTGTGCCGCACCTCGTGGAAAATCCATTGTCAAACACTGTGCTAAGCCAGTTCGTTCAACGCTGCCAAGAATCAGCTGAAAGCAGTCGCAGTCTCCCCATCAACGTGGACAGGAGACTCCCATCAACCTGCGGGGACACAGCATTCCTCCAGACACCGGCAAATCCAGGCGCACATTTTATGCCGCTTGGGTAATGACACCGCTTTGAAGCGATCCAAGCCTCAGCCCCAAAGGAGGAGTATTTGAGAGCAGCAACTCCAAGTTAAACTGTGGGCACAGAAAACGACTTGGGATTAAGCAGCATTTTGCTTTGCTTAGACTGTAACCCTGGGTGGAGCTCAGGAGCTCATCCAGATATGCCTGAAAGGCACTTTGCTGTGCAGTACAGCTGTGTCCTCTGTCAGTGCTGGAGACCAAAAAAATCCTGGTTGGATCTCAAAAGAGCAGGGAATGCTGACTCAGGATTTTAGCTTTTCCCCCACACCCCACCATATCCCAGTAGAGCCAGAAATGTGCTGGGTTCCTGCATCCAAAGCAAGAGGAGATGGAAAAGATACTTCTTCGGGCTCTAGCAAGAGATAGCAGAAGACACTCAGAGAGAACCTGCATCAGTGCAATGCACCAAACCTCAGCAAACTGTCATTAAAACACAGCCTGATTCGTGTCCAGAGAAAACCAGAGCTCTCTACAGCTCTTTCCCCTCTCTCAAGACCTGCCAGCAGTACACGATGATGTGGGGAAGCTCAGCAGACAGCGGGATGAGCCTCAATAAATGAGAAGCAGCAGGTTCAGAACAGGGGGAAGGGATGAGAGAAGGAAGCAGATTACTGGCTGAGCAAAGGATATACTCATTATATAGAAAGGAGATGAAAGGCTTTACTTAAAGTGCCAACGTCAGTTCAATGCATTTATAAGGATTCAAACAAGACCCACCGGTGCAGAACAGCCCGAAGGAGCTTTGTGCTTGTGTAACGTAATGGCTCTGTGTTCACAGGAGTCAAAAAGCAGGGGTAGACGTTGGTGAGCCCCCCACCAGGTCCTGCACAGCTTCCAGGACTACAACAGACATCGCAGGAGAGGCCACTGAACAAGAAGCAGCTTGACTTACGAGGCTGCTGTAAAATAAATCCTCTGATAAGAGCAATTAATGTTATCATAATGATGCCTTTTCCCATGCTCGCCACTATTGCTGCTGGCTGCTGACTTGCACAGCCACGGACGCACTCCTCCCAAGCACAATGAGCAACTACAAGCAAGGTGGGGACTTTAAAAACAGCCTTTTGCCAATTGCTTTTTCAACCCAGTGCAATGAGCACAAGATATAAAAAACCCCACTCGGCAGGCTTTTGTTCTGGGCTGTATTTTTATTACTGGCAAAGCCATTAAGCTTGAGGTTTTCTTATTTTATCTTTGCATTCAGTCTTCTGGGGTGGGTTTTTCTTTCTTTTTGGGGGAATCAAAATGGCAAGAGTTTATTATGTGCTTTGAGGTTTCCTGCACACAAAAAAGAAGAGGGGAAAAAAAAAGAGGCTGTGCTACTATTCCTGTCTCTAATTCATCCCTTTTGCTTGCTCTGCTGTGGGCAAGACTTTAAATCATAACCAGCAATTTCGTCTGCCTCCCAGTTACCAAAAATGACTGCTGCACCCACTGGTGATTCACAGGCTGGGAGCGACACACATGCACACACGTTTGGTACCAGCTGAACCAGCAGATGCCTGGCAGCTCTAGCTTTTGTTCATTAAAACATGAAAGCAAGCCAGCCTCTAAAGTTTCCCTGATAAGTGGAAAACCCACACGCACTTTCAAAGGGGTTGAAGGAGTACTGTTTTTCAAGCCAAGAGGATGATACTGGAGCGTTATACATCCTTGAGATAGGTTATCTGAAATGTGCTGTTCTTTATCAAAATGGATGTCTCCAAAGGCAAAAATCGAGGCACTTCTGTGAGAAACAGATCTGCCAGAATATCTCATTATTTCTAAGACATGGAAAGGGAGAAAAACCCCTCCAGCATCAGTGTGTTTAAACACAACTCCAGCTCCAGTCAGCCAGGATGTCCTCAACCTCTTTGGAAGATCTCCCTCCAGTAAGGCACAGCTCAGCATCCCTCTGCAACGCACTGGAAGCATCACCTAACACCGTGCACCATCCTCATACAGTATCTGCAGAAGAACACACTCATCTGCATCCCCAGAACAATAGAGAAATTAATGGAGATGACTGCAATTCATACAGCCTTGTGTCTGCAGCAGTGAAAAGGTCAAACAAATTAAGGCTCTGAATTCTGGGCAGAGATTTCAAGCTGGCTCTCGAACATTTGCAACACAAGGGAATAATTAGAAAACATCCATCAGCTCCATTTCCATTAGAAAGCCCATTTCTGTTAACGTGGTGATGAGCTGTCCTCTGCATAGCCAGATCTGCTGTTAGATTATGGTCAATTATTTCTCCTCAAGTATTTCATCCAGCAAACCCGGACTTGACTTCCTTCAGCTCTCAGATCTCGGACACCCCGACCACACACAATACCCCTCACAGAAAGCACCGCTACCCCACAGAGCCCCTGCAGACACCCACTGCAGCTCCTTGGGACATCAAGGAAGGGGAAATGGTCCCTGCATTAAATAAATCCCTAGGTGCTATTAAAAAGTAAAATCACAGGATTTCCACACTGAACACACAGGACCCACAGCACCTCCCTCCTCCTCGTAACCATGAAGCGCTACTCACTCAGTCCTCTTTTACAAGGAAGCATCCTGCTGAGCCCATAGGATGTTTTTATACTGGGGGACAGGAGAAATACAGGACATTGCAGCTTAAGAAGCACATTTCATACAAGCTGTTCCATGTGTGAGCTTGCACACCCAGATGTTTCGCTCCCCACGGAGCTGGCACTACCCTGTGTTTTAACAGATCAAACCAACCTGTCCTCTGTGGGATGCAGAAGGCTGCTCAGAAGAGATCTGCAATCTTGGCACTGGCTTGGGACTCCAGGTGTTTGTATCCCACAGCCGAGAAGGAGCCTGCCAGTTTCTGGAAATCTGGGTATGGATCCATGAACCCAAGCAATGTCCCCAGCTATGCTTAGAGGAAGGTGCCAGGGAAGATTTGATGCAGAAGCCCCCGCAGCATGACTGAAAGGAGACAGAATTCCTTTACCAGCCAGGTCTCCGTTGATTGTGAGCTCTCACTGAACCAGCATCTGCTGCCATGCCCCTTACTCCCTCACGTACTAAACATGCTTTCCAGCTCAACAGACATAGGGATCAGCAGCAGAGTCCCACCTGGAGCACTGAGCTGCAGACAGGTCCAGATCTCCTGGGAATGGGCACTTCCATTCAGCATCACCCCTATGCTGAAAGAGCCATCCTTAAGCCCACTTACTCATTATCCTATTCTCTGGCACATTTTTTGTTGTTGTAGCATGGCTGCCAAAGCTAATATTGATACCTGGCCATAATCCTTCTTAACCCCATGGAGGCTTTGGCAGATCAGCTGGTTGCAGAAGCAAGGTTTAGGGGTTAATGGGTGCTACATAAAAAGCATCCCTTTGGAAGTTTTAAAACGTGTCCTAGTCCAGTGGAAGGTGTCCTTGCTCATGGCAGGGGGTGGAACTGGATGAGTTTTGAGGTCCCTTCCAGCCCAAACCATTCCATGAGTCTATGAAATGCTCTGACAATGCCTCCCACCATGTCCTTTCTGTGCCATCTGGTCCATCCCAGCAGGCAGCTGCAGCGCTGCCCTTGTCCCACTTTGCATTTATGTCCCTTTTCCTCCCATTTCTTCCTTATTTCATGTAAAACGTTGCTCAGGGCTGGCTTAGCTGAAGCTCCATTACCTAGAAATGGCACCAAAGGGAAAAAAAACAACAGACTTTTCTGCCTTTGGAAATAAAAATGTTTTGACTGCCAAAGAAAAGAAAGAGTTACACCCATGTAAAGCTTTCACTTAGGAAGAATTAATAGAGCCAACTGTTTCTGGATGGATTGCCAACTAACTACAGGAGAAACAATAAATAAATTAAGGAAATAAGAACAGAGCAGCCCCAAGCCCTGTCCTCTCTGTATTAGACTCACTCTGGTCTCTAGCTTCTACTGGGTTCCTGTTGAGAGGGAAATCCTCCGTCACCTCTGTCTAGACTATCCACCTGATGTTTTACTGGAAGCAGAAGTGCTGAGATGCAGCTTTCAGGACCGTAAGCCTTTCAAAGCAGACAAACAAGCTATATCATACACACTTGGATTAGTTTATATACGTGTCTCATCAACTCTAGTGAAATCCCCTGCTATGCCATTTCCTTGCTGGCCATCAATTCAAACATTCTTTAGCAAATGCCCCTTTAAAACAGTTAGAAGTTACATGTGCAATTCCAAGCATGACTTATTCCACATACTACAGGATTCCAGCTTGATCCCCCCCACATCTCACACAGAGCCAGTTAAGATAAAGATCTGTCCAGAAGGACACGTAATCTTGCATCTAATCCCAGCTGAACAGAGCTATACTGACTATCACAGCTGAACTCCAGCCTGGGTGAGTAGAGATTTTACTCCCCTGTTGTCCAAGTCCAGATTTCATTCCTGACTCTATGAGTGCCTCTCCTTTAACTTCCCTGATAATCATTAGCAATAATTAAGCAGTGATGATGCAGGAGACAGAAATAAGAGGTTAATTAGAAGGCAGTGATTTTTTTCCCCCCTTTTATAAAAGTCCAATGCCAGTACTTATACCCATGAACTGATCCTTTGACAACTGCCCAGCATACACATGCAGCAGGGGAAAAGAAACCTTGGAGAAGCAGGGGGTGGTTGTGCTGAGCAGCTATCCTGAATGCACATCCCATCACCTTGCTTTAGCCTGTGCTCCGTAAGAGGATCAGCTTCAACATCTCTCCTTGTATTGACCCACAGTTGCAACAGGGACATGCTGTTTCACTGCCTTGACATAAATGACTTGTATTCCGACACAGCACTGGCCAGGCTGTCAGAGGGGCTGATAACAGCTCAGCTTCATTCCTCACTTTGTGTGCTCTCTTTGCTGCGGCACTGAGCATCCTGCCCTCAGCACCGCACAGGATCTAGCTGCTGCTCTCTCATCCTTCTGTGCCGTTTGCCCACTCCCCAGAAAGAGAGCTAAGGGATTTTAACATGAACTAGAGCAGCCCCTCAACTCTTTCTTCCAAAGCGGTGAGCTAAAGAGGGTTCTCTTTATCGGGCATAACTCTCTCCAGCAACACAAGCTGAAAACAACACATTAAAATGCATCACTTGCCACTGAAAGCTGACCAGAATTTTTCCACTTCAAAATAACAGCAAGATCCAGCTCCTGAGTACGTTTCCTTTCCTTCCTGCCTGATCTGGAAGTTTCACATTCTGAATAATCATCATTCTGAGTAATCTGCCCACAGGCACAGCCCTGAAACTCGGCGCAAACTGGGACATCTCAACTATATTCAAAGCTCCCAAGTGCTGCTCTAACTTGCTTATCAGCTGTCTGATGAAGGCGGCGGTGGAGACGATCAGTCTATGTGCTGGTGGCTCAGTATCACACACTGTTGCTCAATTTCATCCCTTTTTTTCCCCTGGTTTCCTTCAAAAAAAGGGCAAGCATCTGTTCCAGCAGACAGCTCCCGGATTTCCCTCCATGTGCGTCAGCGCGATGATGCATGCTACTTCTCAATCTGGCGGCCATCCTTCAGACAGAAGGAAGTAAGCCCGTGGTCATATCTATGCTACTGAAAATCTTGGGACATGATGTGGAAAGGGAGCCAGGCAGACAGCTTTCCGTGCTTGCACTTTCTAAATCTGAATCACAAAAAGCCACGACACCGCATAGAATGGCTTAAGCCAACCAGCCAAAAATAAAGCCAAAGCAGAAGAGCGCTGCCAACGTTGCTCCACTGTGTCATTTCCCATCCAGGAAGGTCTCACAAGCCTTTGTAGAGTCTTAAATTAAGCCATCAGTACCAAACTAGGCAGCATGTAGACATCCACTAACACCATGAGGCAGTGTAGTGACCCTCCAAGCTTCGCCTTCCTACAGCCATATTCTCCTTAGTGCCTTTGAAGAGTGTATTTTCACCTTTAACTGATGCAGCATGTACCAGCTGCACAACAATGCTGCATCCTCTTCCCTCCCCAGAAATACCCTGAAGGCCAGCTTATCAGTTTCACATTGAAAACCCAAACCACAGCCAAAAGCCCGAGACACAGCTGAGCTCACACTTCCCATGTACAGGAACTGGGCTTTTCAGCCCGTGATGGCACCAGCAAGCAGTGGGAATGCTACAGCTTCCACATCTTTGCTGGAAGACCTCAAGAGCAGCAGTCAGTATCTGTTCTGGGCTCATTTCTTCCCACAGAGGATGACAAACTCATGGTGAGGTCAATGAAAATTCGTCATGTCCTGTGAGGGAAGGATTAACCCATGAGCCAAAAGGGGAGAAGTGGCTGTTGGTCTGCCCTGACGAGGTGCAGCTGACCCAGGAAAGAAACCAGATCCCACATACCCTGATATCCTCTGACATCCGCTGATAAACCCTAAAGGAAACTATTCTGCCCCAAGCCATATTCTGACAGGGCAAACCCACATGCTCAGCAGACACTTTCTTTACCACATGTGTTGTTGGCGTGCTGAGAAACGTGCATGGGTGCTAACCTGACACACACGAGTTTCTGAGCAGTGTTAGTGCAGAGGGTCAAAGTAAGGATCAGTCACGAGACAGGAGTATTTGCCAGGACTGCAATGGAGTATCTATGCTGCACGTGAAACAAGATCTGTTTCATTTCCTCACCACCTCCTGCCTAACAATTCAACCCAGGCAACACCAGCCTAAAGCTGCCCCATTGCAGGCAAGCCCAGAGAATCTCTATGGCTTCAGTCCCTCGTGCATTGGTCCCCGCTTGACATTCTTCAGATCAGGATTCAAACATCCTCCTTCCTACCTCCAGAAGCCTCACCACAATTTAGATTTTAACAAGATGCAACATTAAACCCACCACAACCAGAGACACATTAAACATTGGCCAAGGTTGTAGGCGATGAGGCCATGCAGTGACAACCCAGATGTTCCCCATCGTGCCTCCCTCCCACCTCCTCACGGCATTAGTCACTCCGAAGACATCAGAACAAAGCCACATTCAGGCTCGCCAGATCAGGTTTTGTTTGCTTCAAGACCACAGTGGTAGACAGCTGTTGCACATTTCATCCTGATGTCTGAGCAAGCTCTTCACAAGATTACAGAAGCTTTGATTATGAAGGACCTCTGGAGGACTCCAGCCCAACCTCCCTCTTGAAATGGGGCTACTGGCACAGCTTTGAACCCCTTTATTATGTGGCCATTGTTCCTTGTACCATGAGGCACAAGCAAAGAGCTTGGTTCCATCATCATCACATCTGCCCTTCACACAGTTATAGGTGGCTGTCTGATGACTCCTTTGGTTCTTCACCAGAGGAAACAAGTCCAGCTTCCTCCTTCCTTGCAGGCCATGTGTGACGCATGGGTCCTGCCCAGCTTGGTGGCCTTCTGCTAAACCCTCTGCAGTTTCTCACGACCTTTATGAGCAGAGAGGATAATACTTTAGATGCATTTCACCACTGTCAAGCAGAGCTGGTGAGAACTTCTCCCATTCTACTGGCCAGGCTTCTAACGTAGGTAATAAACACTTTGCTTTATCTGTGACAACTGCACTCTGGGCTTCTTCTCAACCTAGTGCCCACCATGACCCCCAGGTCCTTCCCAGCCATCCCATTCCACATCCAGAACTTTACTTCCTTTTCCTCCTGCACTCCACAACAATTCTGTCATCCCAACTGCGAGCCGACTGAAGTTCCCACACTCCCTCTAAAGAAAAGGAGAACAGCTGGCTCCAAAATACATTGGTGGTATGATCCCCGCTCTACTCTTCCTTGGCCTAAGAGGATCCCCTTACACACATTAACCTCCCCAGTGATATCCTATGACACCAGATGGAAGAGTTTCTCCTTTATCATCCGCTTTCCCCATTTAAAAGTGATAAATACACATATAGATCCATGCATAAAAATCTGGGTAACACAGCGCTTCCCTGCCTTGAAGGCATTAAACTTAGACAGCCATTAAAGATGGAGAATAACATGACAATGTTAACATGTGTGCCTTCCCCTGCAGCAGTGTTAATGCCTGCTTAAAACAAACTGTAAATGTACGAGATACATTTGAAGCAGAAGGGTTACAAACAATTCAATTTGGAACATTTTAATTTTAGGCTACAGACGAATCAGCCTTTGCATAACCAAGAAAAAAGAGGGCAGTTTAATTCATAATGTTTTCATCCCCTGTAAATAGGCATTTAATCAACAGAAGACAAAACATGGCAATCATGGAAAACCACTTAAATGATCAGATTTGGCAAGCAAAGCCCTGGTGCTCCTTCCATTCTGCACTGCTTTAGGAAACTAAAAGAAAGAGGCACTGGACTTCGTTTGGGAACAGCTGTTCACCTTAAGGGGGATGTAAAGAGCTGCTGTTCCACATCATGCCCTCTTCTATACAGCTGCTGGAGGGCTTCACACACAAAGCACAGCCAGGATGCTTTTGCTCTTGGGGTACTTCATCTGCTGAGAAAGGAGGGGTGACCCCCCCAAAACTAAACCAGGGGATGTTCTACAAAGGGCTATGGAGGAGAGAAGCAGAGCCTCAAGGCTCAGGTCCCCAAAAGAGGGGATCCCATAACTGGAAAGGCTGAAGAAGGGATGGAGGTGGGGGAACACCTCCCTTCTCCACCATGCAGATATGCCTGTGTTTTGTCCTGCAGCTTCTCCTGCACTCTTCAGTCATTTCTGAGTCATACAGGCTGTTGACTGGAGATCTGCAGCCCTGTAGCCCCTGCACACATCCTGCCTTCTATGGAGGGACACCACGCAGGGGAGGCTCAGGCACATCCCAGTGTCAGCCCTGCACACCAGCCCCAGTGCAGGTGCACCTCCCCAGGCAGTAAGCGTGGTGCTGGATGTGTGCCCCAAAGGGATGTGTTTGACTTAGAGCTCACCCCAGTGCTCCCAAGATGTCCCCTCTGAGGGCTCCCATGCACCAGGCCAGGCACTCATCCCTGTCTCACTGTGAGTGCTTTGTTCTCCTTTATGGCTGTTTAAAAGTTCTTTCTTTCCCTTTTTTTACAAGGAGGAAGATGCTGACACTGCAAGTGACCACCCAGGCTTTCAAAGCACTGCAGGAGGCCAACAAGCAAAGTCACCCATCAAGCTGCTTGTTATCCTGATGTGTCTTTACAAGAAAGGCAGTTCCCACAAGCAGTCCTGTTTACTGCAGGCTGTGATTCTGCGTGGATGGCAGGAGGAGCTCCTTGGGTTGTATATGAACTGCTCTACTTGTGTAGGAATGTTTTGAGGCAACACTGAAGATGAATAAAGAGAGGTTTTAGGTCTCCTCCCCAAGTGTTCAATATCCATGTGCTAACTACACTTTTAATGGACTCACATGACACTTGTCAGTGCAAACACCCAGCCTGATGGGGAAAAACTGTGCAATGATGCTAAAAGAGTGACAGACCTGTAACTTTTAACATCTCGATTGGCCTCTATCTCAAGTCTACAAGCCCCAAGAACAAGTGTAATTGTACTTGGCACCAACAGAGATGACTGAGCAAGACAACACATACAAGGAAGCCAAAGGCTTCAATCCCTTCTGAAAATCTCTGCCATAGTCAGCTAATGACAGGGAACATGTGGCTCACAGCCATGTTGTGTGTTTTGGTTTATTATGCATAGCACAATACAATACACACAGTAACAAGTGTGTGTCAAGACGTGGCCCGTTAAATGTGATGAAAACATTTACTGGGCCATTAGCAACGGAAAGGTTCCCTGCCCGTGTATTACACAGATAGAGGTTTACCACACATAGCCCAAGTTTGGATGCATTGCCCAACTTGCAGCCAACAGCCCCAAGTCTCAAATGTTTTACTAGCAAGCAACTTGGACTCTTTATGAGCAATTTCAACTGGAGTTGGGTTCACACATCCAACAGGCAACCGCCGATTGCAGAAGGGTTGCAAAAGGGGGCTGCATTTCCCTGTGGCTTACCAAAGAGTGAACTCCAGTCCAAAGGCCATTTAAGGAGCTCCAGTAACCGTAACAAAACGAGTTTGGGCAGGGAGGGAACTCTAGAAATCATCTAGTCCCACCATCCTGCTCGAGAAGCTTAAACAGATTGCTCAGGACCCTGCCAATGCACGTTCAGTGTGTCCAAGGATTGAGAGTCTCAGCCCCACCGGCACCCAGGTTCCTGTTTCTGATCACTCTCACAGTAACAAGGTTTTATCTCCTGTTTAAATGTGATTTCATGGATGCCAGTTTGGACCAACCAGCCAAGGCACGTGCCAAAACCCCAAGTCTGGGCAGATCCTCACCCATCCCATTGCGCTGGTGGCCTTTCCTAAGATCGG
>JANHGB010068349.1:0-11240 GCA_026283785.1 Coracopsis vasa
CGGGGGTCGGCCGGGGCATCCAGGGCGCTCGGCCGCTCACACCCGCAACAGCGGCTCGCACCGCGGCACCCGTCTCCACGGCAACGCGTGGGCGGAGCGGGGCCAGGGCCCCGCGCATGCGCAAGACTTCTGTGGCATTGGCGGGCGGTGGTTGGCACTGTTGTTCCTCAGGCAGGTTTTCCTGAGAGGGGAGCTCTAAAAGTGAGGGAGGCTCCAGAGGCCATGACTGCTCGAGAGCCACCGGGGTGCTTAGAGGAAAACAATCGCTTTAACTGCTAATGGGCTTGCGCTTGGGGGTGCCGGGGGCTCCTCCTGCGTTGAGGTAATGAAGGAGTATAACCGCGAGGTGTCAGTGTCCTTCTTCCGTCTCTGAGTGGGCTGCCCAGCGACTGGAAGGCTCCCGGTTAAGCTGACCGTGCCTTAACCGGATCTGTACGGCCACTGGGGATCAAAAATTGGCTGGAGCACCGCGAAAACCTGTTGGATGTCGTGCCGTGGTATAAGTACGAGTGTCCAGAAAAGCAGCGCCAGCAACTGCGCTCCTAATTCTGGTTTTCCACCCAAGCAGCGGCTTTGGATACTGTAAGGGTGTCATACTATGAGAGGTAGGAATGTGAGGTGAGCTCTCAGTATGCCATCCCCTCCATCGTGAGCTCCACTCCCTGTCGTGACAAATCATGAGAATGCGTTTTCAGGTTCCATGAAGAAATTCTATTAAGAGAAACATGAAAGTAAATAAGGGTTACTAATACAGTGACAACTCTTTTTTTTAACCTGTGTAGGTAGTGATATGCCTCGATTACTTTGGCAAGACGAAATACATAGAATAATCCATGCCCTTTGTGATATCTTTGGTTCAAACATAATTCCCAGGTGTCCTGGTTTCATCTGTAGCAGTTATTTTTCTACTTCCTAGTAGCTGGTGCAGTGCAGTGTTTTGGTTTTCCATACCGCAGCACGTCATGCTCAGTATGTAAACTGGGGGTAGTCCAGAAGGCCCAGATCACTGCTCAGGTCGGGCTGGGTATCGGTTAGCAGGTGGTGAGCAATTGCATTGTGCATCACTTGTGTTTGTTTTCTTTTCCTTTTCCCCCTTTCAGTTTCATATTCTGTCCCCTTGTTATTTCGCTTATCATTATTATTAGTAGTAGTATTAGTAGTTTTATGTTATACTTTAGTTATTGGACTGTTCTTGTCTCAACCTGTGGGGTTTGCATTCTTTCGATTCTCCTCCACATCCCACCCAGATGCACAGTATGTACTGGGAAGTGAGGAATGAATCAGCCCATCTCCCATATGGCAGCTAAGAAAGGCCTGGGGTGCCTTCAGCTGACTTGAAAGCTGCAGAGCAAGGGCTCTGTCTCCTTCCAGGTTTGCTGTGGGTCTGTTAAAATGCCTTGGAGCCACAAACTGACTATTGTTTTGTTTTGTTTTCATGAGAATCTTCTGGCATTGTACCATGCCTTATGGCTTACTGCTTGGGATGCATTCTGTAACTACTGCATGACACCTTGAAATACAATATAAAGGTTTCTACAATGCTGAGACTGTGTATTCCTGGGGCTCTAACTTGGATGTTGCTAGCATGGGTGACCTTGTACCACAGTACATCGCATAATGTGATGCTGAGCAGACTAGCTGTGTCCAGTTTTCACTCTCTTAACTTTCTGCAATATTGCATAATTAAGTAAGGAAGGAGGTTTACAGAGCCTCCTTTGGAGGCAGACTGCTTAATTATGAAGGAAGGACATGAAGGGGCATATTGCCTTCTGTCTGAAGAGGACTATGGCTGCTTTTAAATTTACAGGAATGCTTCCCTAATTTAATACTATGTAGTTACCTAAAATTCTAGTTAAAGTTGGTTCTCCATGGTCCTGAGAACTTTAAGCTGCAGTTCTTATCCCTCTGGGCCTGCAGATAAAGGGATGGAGCTCCCAGTCTTGGAAGTAACTCTGCTTGAGGCCAGAATGCCTTTGTCTTCAAGCAAACACACAGAATCACAGAGCAATCTAGGTTGAAAGGGTCTCTGGAGGTCTCTAGTGTAACCCCCTTGCCTAAGCAGGGACAAATTCAAAGATAGATCATATTGGTCAGGGCCTCCTCCTGCCAGGTTTTGAAAATCCCCAGGGATGGAGATGCTTGTGATAGCCTTGAAAATCCTGGAAAGCATCATGCTGCTGCTCATCAATGCCTTGGTTTTAAAAGATGTGTGTCATCCTGAGAGTTTTGACATATGAGAGGCATAGAAGGAAAATAAATACCTGAGCTAAACTTGAGTCCCTATAGTGGCATCAATATTTTTTTTTAATTAGGGTTGTTAATCTTGAAATATAATTGTGAATAGAAAAAAAAAAAAAAAAAGCAGATCCTATCACTCATGTCTGCAAACCAATATTATTAATCTTCCTTTTCTCTATAGCAGCACAGCTTCCTCTTGATGCCCATCCTGAGCTTGTGGGGTTGGGCAGGACTGGAAATCTCCAGTTCTGAGGGCCTTAACTTCTCCAAAACTACTCAAAACTCAGATTTTATTATTTACTATTTCCAGCCAAAATTAACAATCTTGCTTCCCTCTGTCACTTCACCTCTGACTCCTAGCACCATTTTCCCTATGTTCCCTATGTTCTCTTCCCTCCGTGTCCCTCACAAGCTCTGTTTTTCAGTGTGACAAGCTACCTCTCAGGGCTTGCATTCTTGCCCTATCCAGTGTCTGGAAAGAATTATGGACAGATGAGAAGGCACCTTAGAGGGTGGAGCAGTGCACGCTTAATTTAAACTATCATTAATTTAACTGCTAACTGGAAAACCAGTTGTTTGGTGACCTTCTTATTTAAGCACAGATAGACTGCTGCTAATCCTTCTCCAGCCCCTTCTACCTCCCTTCCTTGAACAGGGCTCTCCTAGTGCCTTCCTTTTGCCCCAAGAAGCACTCCCTTGTGTTGAGGGCAGTTGTTCAACTGCACTAAACTTGCAGAGTAAGAAAGAAGACTAATCTGCTTCTGTCGCCCCTTTGCTGCAGCTTCAGTGTTTGTCCATCCTGAAATAAATTGCTTCTTATCACATCTCTGGGAGGCAGAGCAGTATCATCTATGTTTTATTGGAATTAAACTGCACAGTCCAGGAACTGCACTGGGCGAAAAAGCAGACCCTGATGCTAAGTAACCTAACTACAAGTCTCCAGTCTCTACCTCCAGAGCATCCTCCGTGATCACCTATGGAGAACTAGCAACTGCTCTGCTCTTTCACATACCCAAAGACTTCTCAAATGCCATGTCTTCTGGTGTCCGTAGCTCATGGGATGGGTGTGCATCTGCACATCATGTCATATAACATTGTGTGCTCCTTGGAGTACAATACTCTGTGGAAGTTCTTGAATCATACTGTTGTTACTTTCTCACCTCACGACCAGTTGTGCTAAAGAAAACTGGTTGGTGAGTTGTAAGCAAAGCTGTGCAAAGTGACGGAGAAACAGAATTTCCTTAGTGCATACAGGAAGTAGGGGGGCTATGCCCTACGTATTATGAGGTTGAACTGCATAGCCCAGGAGTGCACAGCAAGCATGTGGAAAAGCAGACAAATCTCTACTCTTTTCCATAACAGCATCTTCTCTGATCATCTGGGAATCTGTTTGGGTTTGGCCTTAACATCTTTTAAAAATACGGTTTTATGACTTTGGCCTATGTGATACTGAAGATGCAGGGTTTGAATGTGAACTGTAGAATCTGTTAAGGAAGTTGGTGTGAGGTTTGTGGGTTGTAGGAAGGAAGAGTTTAAAGCAGCCGTTGGATCAGTTCTGTAAATAGCTGGTTGGCTAAAGAGCATGTTCTGTTTAGAAAGTGTGAAAACCGTCACAGAAACCTTTTTGTATTATTACCCAGTAGAGAAAGCCGAGCTCAATGGAGTCAACCATTTTTGAGATTTGCGAACCACTTGTTCTGACTTATGTACTCTCCCCTTGTAGAAGAACACTAAGAATTTGGAAGTGGTTTACTCAGAAGTGAATTTTAAATTGGTATATTTATCACAGCAAATCGAAAAGACTAATTTAAAACAATAAAAGTGATATGCTCTATTTAAAAAAAATGAATAGTTAGCATTTCTGAGTAACAGAGAGGCAGAAAAAACAATTGTTCATCCAACATCCACAGCGACTTCTTTTTGGCTATGTATATGAGAGTTAGCTGTCTGTATGAGGTTTGTATCACTTCCAACAGTGGCTGCCCTTTTTCCTTGGATTTTTCTCTCTATTATTGTCAGACTTTATATTTTAAAAGTTAATTCCTCTTCTAAATTTTTAGCCTTCAGAAGTTCCTCTGAAGTTTTTAGTCTGTTCTGATGACACAAGTGATAAGGACTGACTGCTCACAAAATTCAGAGAAAAATGTAACCAGAGCGCGTAACCAAGGTGAATTTCCTTTTCCTGTAATCAGAAATTGTCCTTGTGGAGACACACAATAGCCACAGTAACTGTTATCTGGCTAATGCTAGCAGGGTAGCAACATGTTTTAATCACCCGAATTTTGCATCTGGATGTGATCAGTTATGGACATAAAATGCTTTCTGTGTTGGACAGCTAATCAAATCAGCTTCAAAGTGAACTTGGTTAGATTTGTGCCTTAGTTTCTGACTTAATATGATGACTGAGATTCTATGCTGCTTTCCATCTGAGACAGGCATATCTACCATGCAGAGGGCATGCCTGCTTCACACAGCTCTCAGTGCCCCCTGAGCCTGCAGAGCAGTGGAGGAGAAGGACTGCTGTCTTGAGCATGTCTTAGTAGGCAAGTGGAATGGCTTATGCACCCGTTATCGCAGGCATGATTTGCACTGAACAGGAATGTAGGATTGCAGGATCCTGTTGAACTCCAAGTGATGTTTGTCAATGCAGGGCATGCAGTCTTGTCCTCCATTTACATAATGTCCAAAGGAGATTGCAAATCCTCTTTCATCAAACTAAATGAAATAAAAGAAACTCTGAAGAGCCAAGTGCACCTGAAAAAAAGCCAAGTGTCTGTGTTGTAAAGAATAAATGCCAAGTACAAAGTGTGGGCAGTAACAAACACTCCACCCTACTAGTTAGTATAAAGTTGGTGATATTCCTTCCATTAATATTTTTGCCACTGGTTTGTACCAGTAATCTCAGTTTTGCATCTTGTGTCTGGGTTATACAGGTAACAATCATGGGAGGAAAATACAGAAGAAAAATTTTATGTAGAGAAGCATTTCTGTTCTGTGACTATGTCCAGTGAAGAGCTTTCCTGGGCTGTTGCAGCAGATATTACAGAAAGTGACCATGGTAGTAACAGTTCTCTTGTGCATCATTGTTAAGTGATCAGCAGTTGTTCTTCCTGAGGCATGGAGGATTCACAATCTCTTTAGTTTTCACAGTTCTTAGAAAGAGATACCCTTTAGATAACAGCTTGGAGAGGAGGCCAGACAGGTGAGAAAGCTTCTTCCCCAAGAGCTTGCTTGTAGAGGCAGAAAAAAATCTATGTACTCGACAATGCCTTTTCCCAGAGAAGGTGAGCGATTTACCAAAAATATCCCTAACATCATAGCTGGTGAATTGCTTTGGTGAGGCACGAGGAAAAATGGCTTATTTTGACTTGTTATTTATCCTAGCTCCAAATCCAAATCCTTCCAATGTAGCTGACAGCCTATACTTCCCCACAAGAGATATGCAGACCCCTTGCTGAAATCCCATAAAGTCAAGGACCTCTGTCCCTGGAATTTTCATCCTAGAGGCTTTCCATAGTTACAGCTGTGAATTGAGGTCATCATTGGACTTTATGAATTATACATTTTCTCTTCTAGCTTGCAAAGATGTCATCCTATGAGTCTCTGCATGTGCAGAGACTAAAACAAGGGAGGTGTGTTTTGAGGACTGAAACTAGATGGGTGTTGGTGGAGCTTACTGGAATAACAACCAATGCAGATACAAGGCGAAAATGTAGAAGAATTGGAAAACAAACTGTCTGATTGAGAAAAGTGGATCTAAGGATGGAGAGGACAGAAATTAAATTGGTACTTTGACAACAAATCCACAAGGATAGACTGGGCTTTGTTCAATTGAAAGGTTAATAACTGGATGAGGTGAGGAATGCAGGCTGGGAATGGGGAGGCAATAAAAAGGAGGCAGAGATGAGGAGTCAGGAGTGTAGAACAGGAAGATCTGAAGTCGGAGTTTTCTGTGGTGGGATGGAGCAGAAGTCCCCAAGCTCTGAAGGGAGGCAAGCAGGAGGGCCTATACCTGCTGAAGAATGCTCCTCTTGAAGGCTTAGGTGAAGCCTAAAATCCCAAGTCTTACTGTCAGGAGCAGTGTCAGCCCTAGGTTACAGAAACCTATATTCATGGTATCTAAATGTAGCATCTATTTAGATTATTTCACCTGTGAGGTGAAACACTAAGTTGCCATCACAGTCAGAGAAGATTTTAAGGAAGGATTCACCTGCCTAAATATCTGGATCTGCATCCACTTCTGATGTCATAGAAAATTCCTGGAAGTGCCCTAAAGTACCCAAATGACTGCAGACACCTACTTTCAGGCAGCTGTGCTCAGCTTAGTCCCAGGAGTCCAGAGAGATATTCAAATGCAGACTGTGCACAAAATGAGACACAGGCTCACATAAATGCTTGCATATAGGTAACTAAATCTGAGATTTAAATATATATATCTATATATAGATATAAATAACTAAACCTACAGATAACTTACTCTGTCTGCAGTCTGCACCTGGGTGCCAGACTCAATGTCTGTGAAACATGCAGGCATGGTGTTTCTCTCAGCCTTCACTAATGTTTGACCATAGAGTTCATGACAGTGTACTCTTGCTGTAGGTTGCTGTCATAACTCAAGTAGCAGAGAACAAGAGTTTGCAAATCCCTGGTGCACAACATGGGGAAGGAAAGAAAGGAGCATGTTGCTCCATGAGGAACTCCTTTGTTCTTCTGTCGACTCTTTCAAATCCCAGAAAATCAGCCATAGACATACATTCATCCCTGGGTGCCCTGCTAGCCAAGCCATGCTGGGGAATGCCATACTTAAAATTTTCTCCTTTGCTGCACAACCTTGGTTCCTCCACAGAACAGGTGCATCCTGTGGGGAAGAACAGAGTGCATCATGTGATTGAAAACAACAGCAGGATGTAAGCACAAGGAGCTGAGTACAGGCTGCACCAATAGCTTGAATTCCAGCATTGCCTCACAAGGCAATGACTTAGATTTTCTGCTTTAATACTGCTGTTTCCCTCTTCCAGTCCTATATGCCTTGTATGTTTGAAGTGTGTTCATCAAATCTGTTTAGAAAATCTAAAGTGTTAATAACCTTGTGTGAAGCAAGCAATGCAATACTGATAATGGAGTAACCTGTGGAGAATGGGAGGCTTACTGTCATCATTCAGCTCTTGTGCCAAAATCAGTCTCCAACTGACCCAGCAGTAAACAGGTATTTGATCTTTCTGGCTAAGGAGTCAAAAGCAGCTTTGACAAAGGCTGATAATTCACTTTTTAGATATAGCAGTAAAGAGGGGGTCAGGAGAGCTGGGCTAGATCTTTCAATGTGGTAGGGTGGGTTAGTAACACGATAAAACTGTTTCCTGAGCTGAAGGCAGATAAGTAAGTGCTAAAGGAAAGTTCTCTGCTTTCTGTGTTATTCTGGTCTTTTGGGGTCTAGCAAGAGCTTATATAGAAAAGAAATCACTTCTGTGGAGGAACATGACATGAAAATAATCATGACTAAACAGGCAAGTCTTGAGAGATAGAGGAGAACAAAATTTATCTGTCAATGAGGGAGCAAATCTCTTCTGGGGCCCATTTACCTTCAGATTTTGCTTAATCTTGGTGTTTCCTTGACTTAAAGAAATGCAAGAGCAAGGTTAGCAAGACTGGCCACTCTTTTGTTCACTCCTTTACCTCACCCCTTGTTTCTTAACAATGTGTAGAGATCATCTCTTCCTTTTTCTCCATCTGTTGAAATGCCTTACAAGAAGTTCCAAATAGGCTTCCTTATACAGAAGTGGGAAGACTTAGGCTCATCTATATTGAATATTTAGAGCCCAGGTAAGCTTTATGAGTCTTATTGTCATGTCTACCTTAGGACACCTTGGACTTAGAGATTTTCCTCATCTCTGGTAAAGTGACCATGCTTATTCTCCCTAAGTTTTCTGTTGTAGTTACAGGACAGGAAACAAGCAGTTTCTCCACTTGGGATCCATAGTCTTGTCATACTCAAAAAAGAATGAGTCACGTACCAAAGAAATAGCTGTGTTGTTGCTTGAGTACATTCTGAAGTTCATGTTTTCTTATCTGTGGATTCTCTTCACACTTGTTCTCCCATGAGGGCAAGATGCTTGTGTTCTTTACAAAAGAAAGCTGTCTTTCCCACTCAACGCAGGACAAGAGGCAACAGGCACAAATTAAAACACATGGAATTCCATCTGAATGCAAGGAGACACTTTTTACTGTGCAGGTGGTCAAATATGAAAACTGCTTGCCCAGAGATGTTGCAGAGTCTCCATCTGTGGAAATACTCAAAAGCCGTCTAGATATGGTTCTGGGCACCCTGCTTGAGCAGGCGGGTAGGAAAGGAAGATCTCAAGCATTGCCTATTCTGTGACTCAGGAGTTGCAGATTCTAGAAAATGAAAAATGCCTTTTGCAGCTGGCAGCAGTGCCTGCTCATTCAGCATGCTTGGAAGCAGAGTGCCAATGTTTAAGGACCTGAGTGAGGTGGCATTTTCTCTAGTTGCAGCCTACCAGTATGGTCCTTCTCACATAATTTCTCCTGTCAGGCCAGGTGCTGATCAATTACTCTCCTTCCTGCTACTTAGATATGCCATGTCATTCAAGCAGACCTGCAGTACCTGCGGAATACTATAAAAGCAGGTACAGTACATGTAGGGCCTGGATGTGTTAAAGATAGACAATGGACATTTTAGCATTCATGCATAAAAATGTTTTATTGTAGTGTCATTACACAGGAGAAAAACAAAAGTCTCCCTGCTCCTGGTTCAAGGCTATGCTGAGCCATAAAAGGACAGCTAAGTGCTAGCCAAAACAAGTTCCTACATGTAAAAACACATTGCACTTCCAGTAAATTTTACAAGGTTATAAGGACACTACCTCTTCATTTATTTTATTTATTTTTTTTTTTTAAAGAGCTGTAGCTGTAACTATTTAAAGCTGGAATCCAGAATGTTTCTTTACAGGAGCTTTTGTTGTTCAGTTTTTTTTCCCCTTATAAAACCAACCCTGAAAATACTCATTCTTTCTTCCTGCTTAGCCTGTCCAGTTTACATAGACTAAACGCATCTCAGGCCACATGAGGTTTACTTGATACATCCTCATAATGACCCTCTAAACCCAGGCTTGGTATACAGCGCTAATGCTGCTTAGTGGTCAGACCATTCTCATCACCACCAAGCAGGAAGAGGGAACTGCAGCAAGTACAGGGGATTTATGGAAGAATGCTGAAGTTTCCTTAATGGTAGAACAGCTCTTCTTCAGTTCTTAATGCAGAAGCCCACTTCTGTATGCAGATAATCAGCAAAGGATTGCATCAGCCTGACACACATGACAAATGGCATGGAGTCTGTGACCATACAAAAAAGAAAAGGATCATGGGGCAGGTTTTGGACCTGCCAACCTTTTAATTGTCCTTTCAGGGATACAAATACAACACTCTATCAACAAATAACTAGTTTTTCCACACAACAGGTTATGTACAGCATATTCACTTACATTTTTACATAATACACAGGTCTTCCGTACCACCACCTCTTGTGGTGAAAGAATGTGACATGTCAAGCTGACAGACACTTCAAGAGAGCCTCAAGGAAAAAAAAGTTCATGCAGAGCTAGCTTATTCTTGGTCTCTTGAAAGTAAACCTTACAAAGAATGAGCTAGATGACTATTTTTACAGTATTTACTTTGTACAGTACAAAGAGGAGGGATAGGCTTTTTAAACATAGGATTCCTTGGCATACTGGATCTGTTCTACCTCAAAAACTGGCTGGCTGCACCTCCGAGACACATACTCCAGTTTGTTCTTTCGATAGGATTCAGACATGGCTCTCAATCGGTAGACTCCCGGGGTCACAGGTAAACTCACACGGGAGTTTATTCCGACAGTGACGCTGAGGGTTTCAGTTTCCATGTCAGAATTCTTCACTGCGGAAACTCTGCCACTAGGTAGATCCCTTAAAGCCATACATGCTGTGTCTTGTGCACAACTGCTGCTTGGATGACAGAGCAAAGTGTCCTGGTTTGACATTTTTAATCTCATAGTTTGAACTGTAAGACTGTCACCCTTAGTGACCAGGCAGTTTTTAATAGCCTCTTCATAAGAGGGTGGTCTTCCAGGATTCCTCTGGTCTACCTCTTTGAACACTTCATCAACTGACTTGAAACGGGGCCTTGGCTGATGCTCCACAGGCAATAGTTTGTTATCATCAGGGATGTTCTCCTGGACAACCCTGCAGGAGAACTGTTCTTCTTTCTTTGTGAAACTGTCTCTCCGAAAAAACATGTTTTTTCCAGGCCCCCAACTCTGGGTTTTGATTAGTGTTTTCCTGCGGTTTGCAAAAGAGAATGACATGGAATGCTTTTTGATCTCTCTGCTAGGCACACTGCAGTCTTCAGTGGCCTTTGTGGAAAAGGACTGGGGCCTATTTAAAAAGGTTTTTTTGGGACTAGACGGTGAAACTACTGGGGAGCTGGTGAAGACTGAGCCATCAGAGCTCTCCAGGGAGCAGCTGGAGGATGTTTTAGGTAGAGAGTCAGTTGATAATTGTGAAGGTAAGATTGCAAGCCGTTTCTCCAGTGCCTCCAAACCTAGCTGTTTCTGCTGAACTGGAAAATTGTCCTCGCTTTTGTTTAGCTTCTGATTCCTTATCCTGCCTTCAAGGCGGTTCTGGAAGGACAGGTCTGGCTCTGAGTACCTCCTGTCCATCATGCTGATGTCATCTCTGAAATTAGTCAGTGAAGAGCCAGAGGTGTGTGTTGGGCATCTTCTGCTCACACTTGTGCTCCTCCCTTTGGGATGCTCCACCTGAGAGGTACTAGGGCTGCATTCAGCTTCTGGATCTGGGCTGTCATAGGCAGAGTCATTCTGATGAGCAGCACACAGGTATTCTGTAGGAAAAGACCACCTGTTAGTTTCCACTGATCATCTGAGGATGAAAGGGAATTATATGGAAAGAGTTCCTGTAGAAGAGCACTGGAACAATGTCTTGAGCCCTCTA
>JANHGB010068360.1:0-12338 GCA_026283785.1 Coracopsis vasa
TATATATGATGTCTTTAAATGCCCCAATATAGATAAATAGCTTTAATTTATTCTCTTTAATATTTGCCTATATCTAGTTAAGGGGATACTCTACCTGGCTTTTCCTGCAGCTGAGAAACTTCCTGCTATATCTTTTATGATCCCAAAAATAGTTTGTGCAATCCATTTACATCAAAAAGAAAAAATAAAAGAATTGGGCAATTGAAGGGCTGGCTCCTAGGTGTTTTGTTTTTCCTTGTAATTGATGGGCAAGTAAATTCCCCTGAAACTCAGGAATGTCTCTGTTAGATTTATATGTTTGAGGTTTTTTTCCCCCAGCTTCTGCAGTTTTGGTAGCCTGGCCACCTGCGAAGAAGCGTGAAGGCCTTTAGGCTAATGTGATTAACAGTGAATCTCTGTGCGCACTGAGAATCAGCCTCTGACTGGTGTTTGAGTTAGACAAACACTGTGTTCAGTATGTGATTGCTCAGCCTTGTATCTCAAACCAAAGCACTCAGTTTCAGCTCAGTCTCAGTCTTGATGAAAAAACCTAGTGTTAGGGCATCAAGAATATCTATCTTTTCTTTAAGCCATAAATACTCAGTCTGAACCTTTCCCAACATGATTTGGACCTGAGTTCTGCTGGGGATGTGAGACAAATATAAATATTTCTCTTGGGCTTTAATCCTAAATGTAGGAATACTGGCTGAGCCACTGTTGAAAGTGTAGATATTGACAAAGGCAGTTGACAACCAAGACAATGGAATTGTTTTTTGGCTTGTTTTCAAATTAACTGATTGCAGTTACAGATTTTAAGGGAAAGCAGTGCTTGACATTTTATAGGTTTTTTATTCCTGTATGGAAAGTGACTGGAAATACCATATCTATGTTGTGGTTTGTCTGGGTGTTGTTTTTTGTGGATTGTGTGGGTTTTTTTCTTTGTTTGTTTGGTTTTTTCCATTTTGTTTTGTTTTGTAGCATGGAAAAAGATTGAAACTATGCTGCTGCAAACAACCTGCTTTTGCATTCTCTAACTGAATAGTGGTTCCCATTGGACATTCAGAATGAGGTGGGAAAGGTCACTTGTCTTTTTATGAAAAGGTGATGTAGAAAATGTGTTTTTTGGATGGGAATATGAATAACAAATACAGTCAGATGGTCAGTACCAAAAGATGTTTTGTTATGAAATGGAGAGATTTTTGCAGAAATAGCAGAACACTGGATTTTGAAAAACAGTGAAACATTCAGACACAATACAGAAGTAAAACTACAAATTGAGTTTTTGACTGGAACAGTTGAGTTTTCTGACCCTGTGTTGATGTTCAGCATTCATGAGTTTTAAGTTAGCGCTATGTTCTGTAGGTTTAAAGTTGGGTCCTTTATGGAGATGCTGTTTTTAACCCAAAGCAACTGACCTAGTTTGCTGTCTTAACAGGTTGTGAACAAATGCGTCCTTGCTTGCATGCACACATAGCAAAGCAGTGTGGGTTTTTTGGACTCGGACTGGAACATACGCTTTTCTTGTTTCTTAGAGCATTCACTCAGAATGATTACTTTCGTGCAGTAGAGACTACATGTGGATGCTGCTGAGCGGCTTGAAGGAGCATGCTTTAGACTGGGTGGAGTGTGTTGACCTTATTCTTGTTTGGGGGATCCCTTGGCACTCTCTGTTAGGATGCCCTTCACCCAGTATCCTGTGGGGCAAAAAACAAACTCAAATTTGTTTTAGAATTACTCTCTTAGACATTTAAAATAGTTCAACTACTTTCCTAAGATTCCACAAAAACTGTGTTATTTCAGCTGCATAGGGTAGATTATCACCCTTTTACTTTAGTTTGATGTCATTCTGATGTGATTGCAAAATTTCTGAATACCTTTTTCTTTTTTTTTAACTCCCTGTGTCTTTTCCATATGCTTAGTGCAGAGATGTTTCCTTAGTGCAACTGTCTTTTTATACAGAGAGTAAAAAGTCTTGCTCTGTTTGCCTCTCTGAAGAGACACTGGTGCACGTTAAGTCTCTTTTTGTAGTTATATTTCCTTATATAAAATCTTGGGTCCATTAGGTTGTGATGTTCTTTTTTTTTTCTTTTTTGGTTGGTTGGGATTTTTTTTGTGTGTTGTTTTTTTTTTTTTCAATGGTACCTGTTTTTTGTTTTAGTGTGGAGAACACTGCACTTAACTGCAGTTAGGGCATGTGAACTTTTGGTTTTCATCATAAATAAATTTAACTGTTTTTATCTGAAACTGGCTTGCAGTTAGTTGGATGATGGGATTGCTGACTTCATATACACAGTTAAGGGTTGGCTATTTAATAATCTGTTTTAAGCACATCCCATTCTGTCTGCTATATTTATATAAGCAGGAAATAATATATTCAGAAGAGTTGATCAATAACTGTCATTAATATTTTAAAATAACTTTCATGACAGAGAGACATCATGTTCTTGCTCCTGCAACTTGAGTGATACAGAAGAAGTTATACTATTCATATGTGCATATAGAAACCTCTGTGCTTGAATGAGTGTGAGGGTCCACCCCAAACCAAGTTGTCTGGATTGAAGAGTGAGGGGGTGCAAGACACCAGAGTAGCCTATGTTGGTGCAGCACTATCTGTGCAGACTGGTTGGCTGTGAAATGGCAGTCAAAACATCATTCCTCAGCTTGCAGATCCTGAAAATTTAGCATTATGTCACTTTGCTTAAGAATGGAATAAATTCAGGGCGGATACTGTCTTGGTCTGGATCACTGGCCGAACTGTGGTGGGAACAAATGGTTCTGTGTGGTTCCTGTTTATTTTCTAGACCTGGGAGTCAACAGGGTGTTGGTAACCCAGCTCTAAGTCTCATTGACGTGGGTGGTGTGCTAGTCACTATTCTACTTATCAGGGTTTGTGTCTTACGGTGGTTTCGGCCCTCTGGATGCAAAGCTGGATGGGAGCTGTATGCCAGGCAATGTTATTCTTCTAGAAATGGAAGAAATCCTCAGCTGTCTGTCTAGCACCTTTGAATGAATGAAAATGATTTAACCAAGATAAAACTGATTTTTGAAGACACTCTGCAGTCTACTTAATCTTTCAAATTGTCCTATGAGTTTGCTGTTGTTTTGATTTTTTTTTTTTCCCCTACTGTGATCTGAGCTGCTTGCTCCCCTGTGTTAACTTTGAAGGTTTTACAGATTTAAGAACTGAAAACAACTTCCTGACCTTTAATCTCTGAGAAGGGTTTGGCAAAACTGTGGACTTTATTCTTGCTGTGCACAGAGTCATTCATGTTAACTGGTGTTTTGCTGACTGAAAGGTATTCTGCAGGCTTACACGCTTCCTTCTTCCTCTCCCATCATGTCTTTTCTAATTTTCTACCTCCTGCCAGCTGAAATAGGATAACCATGTTCACTGTTACTGCTGACCTGCACACAAGCACTGTAGTGTTTTTCTCCTACTAACAGCATTAATATTCACTGCAATACTCCAGTAACCTGACATTAAATTATTGCAAGTGATTGAGACTTGGTTCCTCATGATGCAGACAGTTACTCCATTTCCTGATTCAGGAGCAAGCTCTGGTTATTAATTGGACTTACGTATTTGGACTAAAACTGGTTTGTTTTTTTGGTTTTTTTTTCCAAGATACAAACACACTTTTTGGGAAATTACTTGTTTGAAAGGTGTATTAAATTTTAAGGAACTTTTAGTAACACTTTGAATTTTTGGAAGGCAGTTGTTTCTCTATTCTGTGTTCTAGAGTTTGGTGATTGTTTTTGTTTTGCTATTTGGTGTTTTTTTTTTTTTCCCCATGACACTCATTTATGCCGCTTTGTCTTGTTTTACACAGAATTTCATTTGATGCAGTTGTGTTTCTAAATTCAGATATCTTTTGAATTTTGGCTAATGCTTCTCTCTGTGGTTCTCTTCAGATTCTGTTTGATCAGTTGTCTTGCTCTTACGTTCTTTGAGTGACCATAATATGAGAACATCTAGAGCTCAAGTACAGTGCTATCTCTGTGAAGCAATTGGTATGCGTTTTTGTTTCCTTTCAGCTTTTGTGCTGAATCTGGTTTCAAATGTAACTTGGATCAGCAATGGTAATAGACTCCATTTCAAATATATTTGAAACACAATTCTTCCCTTTTTCTACTAAAAACTGTAGGAGTTTTGTTCCCCTTTTAGTACATAGGGAGGGACTGAACATGATATGATTTATCTCCCTCTATCTTGCTCTGCTGGCTGTAGAAAGATCTGAACTAGAAAAGAAACTTTATAAAAGAACTGTTTAGTGTAGATGTTCATCTTCAAGTTACAAAGTGGCAAATTTTCTCAGTATCTGAGTAAAAACAAATGCTGTTTTCAGAGCTCTGCCATTTTTCTAAATAAGGTAACATCAGCTATACTTCAGACAAGCTATTGGTGTAGAAATGGCACTATAGGAGAAGTGTTCAATTTTAGAATTATGACTTCCTCTCAGGCTCCAGGTAAAATGTCTTCTTGGAATATATAATAGCAAACGTAGGATTTGAAAGCAGTCTTAGTTCTTTTGCTTAATCAATAAAAGATCTTCTGGTGTAATGTGGCTTGATTTGTATGTCTGCGTTAGTTCTGCAGGAGCAAAATCAGTTAGCAGTAGGCATTTGTATACAGAATGAATAGCCACTATTGGGCACAGAGCTTCACTATTTTCAGGCGAAGTTTCTGTGGATCTTCTGACTTCAACTTTTGCTGTATTCTGACTTGACAGTGTTCTTAATTACAATTAGACAGACACTTAGCCACTAACCATTGCTTCTTGTCTTTCTGTCCTTGCTGTTCTGGTAGCCTGGCAGTCCTTATTTTTCTTCTAACATATGTATGACAAACCTTAGCTTAGCTACATTTATGTATGAGAGCAGGCTACAAACAGGCAGTCTGGTATTCCTTTTTTCCCTCTGTTGTCGTTGTCTTAGGATAAATGATGTGTGTGTACCTGATCTGTGAATAAACTGTTTCCTGTACGAAATAAGTTTTGAAAATACAGTTCCTCCTTCCTTCCTTCCTTTCCCTCCCCTGTCATACCTCTCAACAACTTTTGATCTGCTCCATAGACATGTTCCAGCAAATGCCAGAGCTCTTCATGAAGGACTATAAATTGTGAACATACTCCCTACAGTAGATTAGTGCTCAGGTTGGCTGAGTGAATTTGCAATGTTATGGTTACAAGGGATTTAAGGGCATTATCTTTTCTGTGTGAACAGGAAATGAAAGTTCTTCAGGGATTTTCCCATATATGTACAGCGGAAAAAAAAAACGACAAAACAAAATCAATCAAACTAAATAAAAACCCCAAGCCAAACAGTGAAACAACTTTTGTGTGCATTGCCTGTGAAGTCAAGTACACTGTTCTTATGGTTTATAAAGTTCAGAATTGAGTTTAAGATATACAAAATGCTTTTCCTGTGCATAAAACTTAAATTTTGAAGTATAGAATGTAAAGATCTGGAAGTAGAGGAAGATGCCCTATCCGGTGCCATTAGGAAGCTGAAATCTTTCCATATGCTGTTGAGCATTCCACTTGCAGCCGTGCAGGGGAGAATCATGTTGTATCTTACAGCTGTCACAGGTAGAAATGGTATGCGCCTTCTTGGTATGGCTGTAACAATTTGCTGGATTAGCAGGGAAAGAAAAAGCATTTCCTTTTGTAAACAGTCTTACAAGAAAATTACAATTTCTTTGAAGCTACTTACAGATTCTGGTATTAGAATTCTGGTAGGGTAAGTCCAGACAAGATGGATTTGCATAATAGCTGATGGGCAGTAAAAGGTGCGTGACTAACAGTCTTGTTCAGTTCATTTCCTCAAGTGTTGTGTATATTCTGTTTCAGAAACCTAAAGTATCTATGTTCATTGTTTTGAGTGGATGCTTTCTATTATTTACAGTAGTGTATAATTATACACAGACTGACAAATCTAACAGTGTTGTAGAGTCTATTTTTAGGGTCAGACATTGTGATTGCGATCTAATGTGCCCTACTTAGCCAAACTATGAGCAATAAAGTCTTTCAGGGAAGCAATGCTACTGATCTGATACCATAGCCTGATACCAAAGAAGGATCGTCTGTACCAGGACAGGGTGTTCTGCTGGCTTTTTCCCCTCTATTCACTTAGTTTCCTCTGTTCTAGACAGACAGGATGAGTTAGTGAGGTAGAGCATACAATTGCCCGACTGGAACAAATTGTTTATTTTCCATTGTTTGTAATCATGCATGACTTATTATGTTTGTTTCTGTTTCTTTTTTTTTTTTTCTTTTTTGAAACTGGGATTTTCCATCTATGACCTACTGAGAATCAGTGCTGTTCATTGTTGCAAAAGCTGCCTCATGAG
Source organism: Coracopsis vasa (assembly GCA_026283785.1). NCBI lineage: Eukaryota > Metazoa > Chordata > Aves > Psittaciformes > Psittacidae > Coracopsis > Coracopsis vasa. Next base: position 6,329 of record JANHGB010068360.1, read on the forward strand.
TTAAGTTTCTGCTCTGCACAGGGTTGTCATAGAATCATAGAATGGTTTGGGTTGGAAAGGACCTTAAGATCATTCCAGCCCCACTGCCGGGCAGGAATGCCTCACACTAGACCATGTTGCCAAGGCTCTAGTCCTAGGGACCAGTCTTGTATCCCTTTACTAGAACTAGGTAGCCCATGCCTGTGCGAACTATCCCGCTGACCATACAGCAGACTAACTACATTTGCATCCTTCCTCCTCTCACACAGGACTTGTGCTGGAATAAAATGGTGAAAACCTACCCGCCTGTTTCTGGGCCTGGTCAGTCACTGCCAGAAGGCTATTGATATTCATGAATCCTTAAGAATGAAGTAGCATTGGAAAATGAGCAAGCAAAGCTGTAACAAATGCTGTGCTCAGAGGCAGTTCACAGCACTGATATACACTCAAACCAGAACATGCCCACGAAAAGTACCTGACAGCTGAGATGTTCAGTGTTTTTTGAGGTGCTATGTCTGAATCTTCAGTTTATCTACATTATAACTCCAGTACTGATAAACTTGGCTTTGCTGTAGTGTTTCACCTCCTTTGCCTCTGTGTTGCTTCTAGCAGCATGTTTTGCAGCCTACCCTGCTTTTTCTTACATTAAATAAGGATCTTTCAGCATCTTGAGAGAAGGATGTGTTTTTCTGCCTCTGGCAAGCTGCTGCCTGTATCCTCCTGTTACTGAGACTTCCCACCTCCCTCTTTCTTCCCCACTCCCTCCTCCTTCTCCCCACCCCCCGGGTTAGAGGTCAATCTGAAATGCAGGAAAGAATGATTATGATAACAGGAGGAAACAGGAAGAATCATGCTTTCTTTTTCAATCTGTTTTTTATTATTGTTTAAATGTAAAACATTGTTTCAATTAAACACTGACCTGTGCAGTGGCGTGTGCGTGCACATGCTAAAATGAATTCAGGCTTTGTTTGGAAAGCTGTGACCTCTTTATTCCTGTTCTGGATCAAGGCTGTTGCACCTTAAACCCACTGCTGAGGACTGAAATTTCACTTGTACTCCTGGTACCACTAGCAGTAATGGTCCTTAAAAGCGGAATTCTCCTTGGGCATTTTTATGTCCTGTTGTCTCTCAATTTTTAAAATAAACTTGCTTGTTTTTAAGAATTGCTCATGTCATGAAAAAAAAACCCATGACACCATTAAAATGAATCAAATGAGACTGGTGCATGATGGAGCAAGGGAGCAGATATCTATAGAAATGAGCAGAGTTCTTTACCAGTTACTTGCTTTCTCTATGACTTAATTTCATAATATGCTATTTATTCTTTTTTTTTTTTTTTAAGTGGAGTGAATTGACTTCACCAAAAAGGACCTTTAGGAGTCAACCGCAATACCTGCTCCCAGCCCCAAAGTGTTAACTGCAGTGACACTAAAATAAGATATCCAGTTTGTTATTTGCTTGGATGCAAATTTTAAATGTGGGTGGGGATAAATCTGTGTTGTCTTGTGTTCTTGTTTGCCTGAAAGGAACTCTTTCTAAGAAAGGAAGGGTGGGGGGAGGAATAATATGAAAATTGTCAGGATGGTTAAAATGAGTCAGTTATATTTTATACTTGTCCTCTGGTGACCAGATTTTCATTTCATTCCTTGGCCTCTTGAAATGCTTTTATTTATATGTCTTATTAGTTCTGGATATTCTGCGCAAGGGGAAACCTGAATTACAAACTTCCCCCTTCCCCTCTCCATTATTGTATTAAGAGCCTGGGTATTGAATGCAGGTGCTCGGACTCTGCCATAATTGGCAGTTTCTGGAGAAACACCGGCTGTACTGCTTCACAGGGGAGATATTATATCTCTTCACACATTGTATATATTGTAGAAAACTCAGAATTCCTGTCACTGTCAGAAACTTTGCATTTCTGCATCTACCAGGGCCTCTGTAGAAAAAAATCTGCTGGAAGTTAAAGCCAGTTCTGTTTTCAGAAATAGCTTATCCGTGTTATTATCCTTTCATGTAGCGCTAATTGACGTTTTGATTAGTTAAATATAGCAAAGGTTTATCTTTGTGTGATCATGCAAGGTGCACTGGTTTAATACTGCCTCTTTTTTTTTTTTTTTTTTTTTTTTGTAACACATGACAACAAATATTACATGTGTATACTTGCATATAAGGTTATACTTACCATGCAATGGTATACTAAATGACATATTTGACAGTTTCAGTTCACAGAACAGGGCTGGGAATAGAAGCAATAGAACTCCAAATTATATTAGACCTTAAAAGGCATAATTCTATAGTAGGAAAACCATGATGCTTCTGGGCATCTTACACAACAGGGGCAGTAGCTGCTCTCTCTGAGGAATGCCTGGGTACTGCAGATGGTACTGCTTGGTCCTGCCCGAGGAGTACTGGTATATTGATGGGTGGGACTTGTGCAGGTTTTCGAGGATAGAATTAAAAGGGGAAGGTAGGAATTAGTATCAAGATTTATAGGTATTGTATGCGAGTGATTTGGCCAAACAAAGGAGAAGGTAGAAGCTCTGCTTGTGTTTGAATCGTATGATCGCTGAAGGGAATGAAGAGCTGTTGAGTGTTACAGGGAATATTTCTTGCATATCAAGAAAAATATGGGTGTCTGGCATCTTACTGAATAGCAAAATAGGGTTCCAATGAAAGTAAAAGAAATCTCATCAGTTTGTTTTTAAGAGCGGCTAGGAAAATACAGTCCTACTAATAGAGGAATGGACAAGGTTGCAAATGTCTTATGTGAGCTGATTTAATGTTTGCCTTAAATATTCTTTATCCTTCTTCCTCTGTGCTTTAGAAACGTGTTTGGATCAATGTGTGGACCTTTGGAGGTTTTGTCCTGTTGGCTTCATCTCTGGGAACACAGGGGCATGGCTGTTTAGTTCTGTCTTTTGGAACAGATTTAGTTTATATTCTGTCTGTGGTCATTAAATCCCCCTTTTCTTGTGTTGTTATCAGAAGTGTCTCATCTGTTCTTTGACCTACTTAAGGCCCAGTGTTGATACATTCTTTCGAACAGAATTTCTTTTCCAGTGCTGTTGTGTTTGTATGTTGTACAGTCTCTGTTTGTGAGAACCAAGAGGAAGTCTACATATCTCCATGTTTTTCTGTTTTTAATAGGTTTGTACGCATTGCGGAGAGCACTGGGGAAAAGACCTAATGTATTAGACAACGAGGTGGCTGGGTCAGTGATGATTGCTTTCAATGACTTCCTACAGGGGATGAATGATGTCAGGCCCAGCGCCATGAGGGAGGTGGCAGTTGATGTGCCAAAAGTAAGTCTTCTTTTTGCAATATGCTAGCAACATTGTGAAAGCCATGTTAGGAGTTGCAGTTAGGCATTTAAATGCCCTACCAAAAGAGTAATTCTGTGAAGAGGAATCCTCAAGTTACCAATAAATGTTGTGTGTCATCTTTTTGTTTGCTTATTTGTTTAATTATAATTTTGAAGACCTGTTTACAGAAGATAAAGTTCCTAATGCTTTAGGAAGAGTTGGTAACGCAGGATTGTATCTCCTGATTGGTAGTTTTATATACTGAGTGGGTTAATGGAGTAGAAATCTTCAGATGTCTGCTCAAAGCAGATCCTGAACAGTGGTGAAAGCTAAAGCCTTTTGTAAAGCAGACATAAGCAGAAACCAACTGCTAGCATTTGTAACCAATGTGTATTGGAACAAAGATGTGGAGAGATTGATTGCTATGATTTATTTATTTATTTTTTTTTTGGTAACACTGATTAAATCTACATGCAGTTCATACTGCTGTGACCTGAGCCTCTTCAGTGGCATTATGTGGTTGTAATTGAGGGCAGAATTACATACGGTAGGTAGGCTATCACTGCTAAGTAGTTACCAGTCAGGGGCTGGCATTATATGAACAGTTCCTTTGGCTCATCTTTACCCTGCTCACTGCCTTCTCAGTTAGGTATTATGGTAGCTCAGTAGCAAACACAACAGAAATTGGGCTGGGGAATTGATCTAGTTTAAGATGACTGATCTGGCTTAAGAATATTCAGCAAAAGAAAATGTTGTATTTAATCTTACTAAATCTTGACTCTGCAAGTGGTTGTGCTGGTGTTTCTCAGCAGTTCCCCAAGCCCTAGAAGAAAACATTTACATCTCATTGCATGAAGATGAGTCATCTGGGAATTAGGTTGCACAACTGTAGACACTTATTCCCAAACTATAGGAATGGGAAATAAATCTGCGAACAGGATGCTGCATGCAGCCAGCTCGGATATCACACTTGGGTTGTTAAAAGCTGCCACTGTGTAGTGAAGTGCTGGGTGGAAATGCTTGGGTTGGCCCCAGATGGCTTTTCCTGGAAATTGTGTAGTGGCATCAATATCTGCAAGGGCTAAGTAGTTCTGCTGAGAACAAGAGTTACTAATTCTGTCATTGCTTATTGTGCTGCTGGCTCTTGGGCTCATGTCATTATAACTGTGCTGTGTCTTTTAGACATACCAACCTGTTTGGAGCCAGATGGAGTGCTGCTAAACAGCACAATAAAGACAGCTAGAAGCAAGGTCTTGAGGCACGGCAGGAAACTGTTTCTGAATCCAGGTCAACCTACTACTCAGGCTTCTGTTGTCCACTAAACCATCCTGCTGGTGGCTTCCTTGATTGTCTGTTTTTTAATTTGTTAAATACCAGCTGAGTCACTAGAATACTACTGAAATTCATTCTGTTATTGAAGGAAAGATAAGAGCATAGTGCAGATAGCTTTTGTGCTGACAGGACCTACATTTTTACAGAATAATGCATATTCTTTGAAGATAGAGGGTAAAGTTCAGGCCCAGCTTTTTGGTGCCTGGGGCAAGTTTAAAGTGGAACCAAAAGTACCAGATGCAACAGATTTTGCATCCTCCCACATTACCTACCAAAGGAGGTGCCGGAATTCAGTTTAACTATGATTTTAGGCTGCAGAGCTGCCAGCTTACCAAAATTAAGGTACCTGTGCATGCTAAGAAGCAGACTGAATATCTGGAAATGTTGATACACTGTTGAAGAATGTCACAGTAATGTAAATTCAGCATTGTAACACCACCAGCACCCTCAAGGCTAATTACTCCATTACCATTTGTATTTCAGGTAAGGATGCGCACTACATCAGTTCAAGTCCATAGGTTAGTTGAAAGAACTTGGTTCTGCTGCTTCTGCGTGGTCAGGATGGCAGAGCAGAGGAAGCAAGCAACAGGAATCCAAGCCCCGGGTAGGGCTCCTTGCTGGGAATTTGGGATGTGACGCAGGAACACTTGCAGACACCTGAAACTCATTCATGTACTTTAGCATAGTGTAGCTGTTTTAAAAGTTGACCACTCTGTGTTTTAAAGACATGCACAAGCAAAAAGCAATAATAATAATAAAAAATCTATTTATAATTTTTACTAAATTTAGACTAGTGTAATTTGCTCTTTATTAACAAATAAATATGTCTTATTCTCACCTGATTGTCAGTGTCTTGAGTGCCAGTCACTTTGTATTTAATGCACTGGTATTTAACCAGTGCATTAAACCAGAAAATTTAATTGGTTGATTTGTTATTTTCAGTATAGATTGTAGCAGACAATGTAATGCAGTTTCTAATTCCTTGGGTAACTTTTTTTTGAGAGGAATATGCAACGTTTTATATTGCATGCTTCTCATAGTGATTATTAGGTATGTCTCAAATTTTGCAGACTTTTTTTAGCTTCTCTGAAGTTGTGTATTGAAGTGCTCTGGTTGAAGTTGTGTGTTTGATTGCACTAATGTTTGCAATTAATTGGATGCTGGAGTACTTGGTTTCAATAGAAGATAGGTATCTAAGAAGCCAAATGAGTGCAACTGCAGAGCCATTAATTAGTTGCATCATTTTGTGCTGATGATACTGTGTCCTAAGCTGCTTTGCTATTTAATATTGTGCTTGAATGTCTGCTTCTGCAAAACCTGTGGGAATCATTACTTGCTTGGCATAGAACTGACACTAGTAGTCTCAATTTCTATAGGAAGTTCTTTCTCTTTACTAA
>JANHGB010068360.1:12348-25995 GCA_026283785.1 Coracopsis vasa
ACCCCTCTTTTCAGTGCTTCCACTGAGAGGTGGAAGTGCTTTTCAGTGTGACTGGAAGCTTTTCAGTGCTTCCAGTCCACAGACTTGGGGCTTTTACCCATAAAACACTTAGTTGGCTGTTGGCCATGGTGTACTGTGATACTTACTTATATGCTCTGCAGTAGTTTGTATCAACAGAAACTGCCTTACTTACACCATTTGTTGTGTTCTTATCAAAATGTAAAAAATATAGCCTGGTGTGCAGGAAATGAAAGCTGGACTGCTATTTGGTTCATGTTCTGTTTCTTTTTGTTCAGGAAACCTAAAACTTGTGGTTTGATTTGGTTTTGTTTTCCCTGGCTAGTGTATCTTTGTGCAATCATCCTGTATTGGTTAATGTCCAGATACTTTGTCAGGATAGGCTTGTCTTTCCCTGCTCTCCTTGCCCCAGAAGCTATCTAACTACACAGCTGATTGTGTAGGTAAATTTGTTAGAAAATCAAGAGTGACATTCCTTCATGTTTTGAAGTCTTTCCTTAACACTCTTTGTCTTCTAAAAAGTCCTTGTTAAAATCAACTTCAAGCACTAAATAAATGATCATCTATGAGATTTATTTTTTTTCCCCAAAAGACAGAAGTCTGAGCTACACTAATTCATAGTATCAGCTTTATTGCTCTTTATTACAGTTATATTATTTGCTTGGCAGCCCCTTGGTGGGGGTAGAACTTCTGGGTTATGCAGTTAGTTACAAGTAAAACCGTTGATGTACGTGCTGAATTAAACTGAGACTTCTGTGATTTTTAACTTTGCTTTTCAGAAGGTGGTTTGGTTTGGTTTGTTTTATTTTTTTTCACATTTCATTACTTTGCACTAGCCGTGTGTCAACTGAATGAGAAAAATTCACAGTAACTTCTAAATAAAGCCACAAGTAAATGGACTTTGAAGAACCTTTTCCCTTATAATACTTTTGCCATTTACTGCTGCTGGATTTTTTTGAAGCTGGTATCATCTCTGTTACTGAATTAAAATAATTACTTGTTTTATCAGACAGTACAAATTTTCATCAACACAGACCTTGTTCACTGAAATCTTCAGCACTTGGAGTAGGGTGTACAGAACCTTAATTTCCTAATCAATCTTTGCTTATTAGGTCCTAGAGTTGAGCACTAGTAACTTGGCTGCTTGGAAGGCTAGAGGGCTGTGTTGTCTCTTGCAGTCTTTTGTCTTATTTAAAACGTGGGAAAACCTCTTGTTATGCCTGTACTTGGGGTAGTAGCTAAGGAACAAGGAGATATATTTTAAATCACTTGTTTGGGTCGCCTCAAGCAAATTGCTTCTTGGTGTTTGAGAGTATTTGATAGTCTGTGTAGAATGCTTTGCAGTCTGCTTCTGAAAAGTGCTCCATGACAAGCTAGTTATTGGGGAATTTGTCATTGACAGAAATTTGGCTCTTTCTTCCCCTTACCTAATGCATATTCAAAATTTCTAGTGGGATAAACAGCCATAATGGAGTGAATCTGTGGCAACAGAGTGAAAGTGTTGTGTGCAGGAGGAGTTGTTGGAGGCAGAAGTGCCACCACATGCTTTTTTTATTTTTTTTTTGTGTTCCTTCTTTCTGCCCTTTTTTGTCCTTCCACTAGTGTCCGCATTGCTGTGTGCAACCAAGAGAAATGCAGAATACTCACTGCCTGATTCCATGTAGCATCTCGCTTTCTGTTTGTACAGAACCTTTCTTGAACTTTACTATGCATTACAACCTTTTTAGACGGCTGCTTTTTTCTGCAGCAGGGATTTAGGAGAGAGGGGATGCACATTATAAATCAGGAAGTTAATATTTCAATTCTTCAGAGGGTTTCACTGTAGTTGCTTTTGCTCCCTCTACTATGGGTCTTTCTGAAATTTTTGTAGAGTGCGATGGTTTTGCTTGCTTGTTCCACTCAGGTGATACTGTAATTCAACACTCAGATTTGTGTCTTTGCAGCCAGAAGGCTCTGGATGAGACATCCTTTGCATGTCTGATTTATTTCTTTGCTGCTTCTGCTTAATAACCTCAGGAGTTACTGCTCTGCATCGTATTCTGAGCTCTGTTGACCTGGGGAGAGGTAAAGATTACAGCAGTATTTAAATCTTGGTGTCTTACACACCATAGCAGAGGTCTTTGTATATGTAAGCTCAGCCCGAAGGCTTGTCTTTCAAACCACTTCTGCAGTGACAGAATATCAGACTTCATTGCTTATGTTGCAAGACCTTTCCTTTGCATTGGTGTGCAGGTGAAAGAAGTGTAGCTGGCTGTCTGAATGTGTTCACTAGAATTTGTGTTAATTGCAGTCAGGAAGTTACTTGAGGATTTGTGTGCAAAAGCAGTCCACCTGATTCTTCCAAGCTTTCATAAATCTAAAAATCTAAAAAGAATTCTTACTTTTGAATGTTTTATCATTGGTGGTTTCCCCCTTCCTCCTCCATCTCTGTCCTTTTGAAAAGTGGGGAGAGGGGAGTTTTGTTTAGGACTTCAGGACTTGACCAGAATCTTGCCTTTGCTGGTCCCTCTGCTCTCAGATTCTTCTTAGTAGGCAGTGGTGATCAACTCTACATATTTCATGCTTCCCCTGGTTTGTAAAGTAACTATTTAAGAGCCAGAAGCTGTTGGTCGCTAAGAAAAAGAGTTTAGTTTGTCTTTTTTATAGAGCTCCTGTAACATATTCTTGGTCTGAGAGAGATGATGTTCTGCAGACAGCAGAAAGGCAGTTCATCACCTTCCAGTTAGCTTTTAAACTCTGAGTATTTCTCAGGGGTTGACCCATGCATATTGATCTCTGCTACGTGCTCTCTGCTGTCTTTGTAATTTTATTCTCTGTCAAAGACTGACAATGGAGGAGAAGTTTCATTTGGTTTGCTTCAACTTACACAAAAGTGCTTGCACCACATCCAAATGCTCTTTTTCTCCCATTTCAATAGCAGACTGAATTGCCTCTTTAAGGGAATATCTACTATTAGTTTCCACTCTATACTAGTATCAGAAAAATAGCAATAGGGACAAGCAAGTAGTGACCCCAGTTTTCAGGTTAGGAGGAATGTGATAAATCGCCTTCTAGTAATACTCTGCTTGCCTTTCAAGTGTAGTGACTTTCCAGAGCTGAAGGGTGATTTATGTCTAGTAAATTTTTGGAAGAATGTTTTAAGGTAGAAGATCATTTGATTTAGGTGTGTCTTGACATGTTTAATATTTGAAATGGACAGGAATGGATGGTGACAGGACGAAGAGCCAGCTGGGGGATGTGGGGGAAAGTCTCGGTCAGGCTTGTTGACAGTGATGTGGGAAGAGGTGTATCAGGTTTTAGATCTCTTTGCTCTCTTGGGTAGGACATATTAGTTCTGTCCTGATTTATGCCTGCCAAGCCTGCCTTGAATCTTCAGCAGATCAAATTTAAATGCATTTGGGTTTCAGTGTTGCTTTTGTGTGTGTGTGGTGTTTTGTTTTTTGTTTTTTTTCTCTAGATACTTTTCTGCTTGGAGGATTGTTTGTTCTCGAGTTTCTAGTCAAATCTCCAGTGCCCAAGTCCCATATGGTGGCAGGTGCTGGCAAGTGGAGAAACTACCCCAAAACTCGTAATGCTTAGTCCTGTTCAGCTTAGTGGAATAGCTGGGATCAGGGCCTTACTCTGCAGCTATTAATAAAACCAGCTTGAGCTCATAAAAGCCCTTTTCTTCAGGGAAGACATCAAAGTAATTTGGAAATTCTTCATCAGCATCCCATTAAAAATCCCAAGAGACCTAAGTTGTGACTTTGCTAATGATCGCACTGTGTTGCTGCCTGTGTGATCATGCTGTCATTTTATTGTTGTTTTTCTATGTTTTGTGATTGACCTTTGAAGTAGATACAAAATATTTGCTTACATCCTCCAGCATAAAGCAATTCTAATACCCTCTTGATTTGTGTGACTTTATTAATAATTGCTTCTTAAAAAAGGAAAAAGGGCTTTTGAAGAAGTGACTGGTTAAAAACAACAAAACAATGTCATGAAATAACCAGTATGCATTCTACAGAGCATTTTTAAAAAATAGTTTTGCTCCATTGTCTGAATTCAGCGAAATGGTCTGTTTTGCAGGTATCTTGGTCAGACATAGGAGGACTGGAAGACGTCAAGCTGAAATTGAAGCAGGCAGTTGAATGGCCTCTCAAACATCCTGACTCCTTCATCCGAATGGGGATTCAGCCTCCAAAAGGTGTGCTGCTTTATGGACCTCCTGGATGCTCAAAAACAATGATAGCAAAAGCTTTGGCTCATGAAAGTGGTCTCAACTTCTTGGCCGTGAAGGTAGGCCATTTAGTTTTACATTTTCTTAACTCATGCATAACAACTGATAGTTTACTAATTTCCAGTGCTAGAGTCCAGTGGCTCTTAGTGTTTGTGATTGTTATATATGCTAGAGAAAACACCTTGTCAATATCAAGTAAGGCTTGTGTTTTCTTATGAAAAGGACTAGTGGTGTCTTGTGTGCTTTTCAAAAAGCTAGTATTTATTTTTAGCAGAGTTGGATAGGTGGGTAAGCTCTCTACTGACATATTAACCATTGTCACTATTTAAAATCTGAAAAAAATGGAAACAATGAAATTCTTAAAGTAATACAGATGAAATTCAGCTCTGGATAATGGGTAGGTCTTCTTACTAAAATAACTATGATCATCTCATCTCTTACATTCCTTTTCATTCCTCATTTTTTTATCTTACTGTTCCTGTTTCATTACAGATTTTTTGGTCCTATTTGCCTTTTTTATTCAGGAGAAATAGTTCTACTTCATCAGTTTTCAGAAAGTTTTCAAAATCAGTTATGTCTGGGTTACTCTTGGATAAGTGGGATATTTGCTTAGCATTAAGGAACGCTTTATAGAAAAATTTTGGACTTCATTGCTTATAAATCAGTGTAACTCATTACTGTGGGTTGTATGGAAAACGCATGAATGGAAGTTATTTAATAATAATACTGAGCTTCAATGTGTAGGAAGGAAAAAAAGATAGCAGAGTGATCCCACATGGGGTGGCCTTGCAGATGTGTTAGAATGTTAATGAAGTGCAAGAAAAAACATTTAAGTATTTTAAAAGTATCTCCTTCTCAGCAGTAAGATCAGGAACTCTTGTCTGTTGGCCATCTCTTTACTCACAAAGGCTTCTGTGGTGTTAGCTTCTACGCAGCTTCCTCCTCTGCCTGTCGTTTCAGACACACTGTAACTGTAGCTCTGGATCCTGGCCTCTCTGGGAGCAGAGGCAGTTGCCCTGACCCTAAAGCCAGCAGCCCTGCATTGCCTGTGCTTCCTGGGATTGCAGACATGCCTCTGGGTCACGTTCACATCAACAAGAGCAGCCTTGGAAACCTCAGCCCTTAAGAAACACTACCTTTACTCTGCCTCTTCTGTAAGGGCAAAGTAGTTCTTTGTACTCAGAGTTACTGGTAAACAAGGTAACCTTTTCCTCCTGCACTGCTTAAAAGAAAACATTCCTCTTTGTCTTGCCTAAGGCCCTGATGCCTGAGAGCATGGGGAGAAAAAGGTAGCAGTCTGGAAAAACAACCCCAAACAGTTAAAAATGAACATTGTTACTATCCTGTATTCATCAGTCATAGCTACGTCAGGCATTCTTACTGATGCAGTTAATTGTCCAAAAGTGAAAGGTGGCTCATGCTGAATAGAAGTATCCATAGGCACACTGATATGAAATTATTTATAGAGTAATGCAATGTTTCTTCACAGTGGAGATCTGCTGGTGCAAAACCCGGTCATTGACAAGCTGCAGCAGCAGGGGATAGTTTGGGGAAACTGCCTTTTATTCCCTGTGCATTTAAATCTCTTGGCCTGGAACTGGTCAAATATTCTACATACAGATGTTTCAAGAAGTACATCTCTGGAGCATGTCCAGCCCTGGATATGTTGACTCCAGGAAGGGAGCATAGCCCACTTTCTCTAACTTAGCATTTGCTTCCTGGACAGAAAAGGCAACATCCATCATGTACTAAATGTGTTAAACATTGTTGTTTGCAGCACTTCTTCAGGCACAACAGGCATGAATTCATATCCACTACATGTGTTTCTGCAATGAATCCAAAGTAGATGAATAAGTGGGAGGTTGTTTTTTTTGTGTTTGTGGGTTTTTTTTTTATTTTTTGCCTTTTTTTTTAATTTTTATTTTTATTTTTTTCCCCTGAGAGAGGGGATTTTTCTTGCTTATAGTCCTATTAATTTTACTATTCTCTATGCTATGTCTCAAATATCTGTCCCTGGAACCGGTATCAGGATTTTTGAATGGAAGTGTGTTTCTCGATAATTTAATTTTCAGACTTGCATTTTCCTCCCAGTGTGTTCTGCCCCAAATAAATAATTTTGATGAAAAGTGTCTGCTGTACAGCTTGTGTAACATGTGTAATCTCTCAGGATAGTCCAGGTGACTCAGGTTCTTGGGTCCTTCTTGAGAACAAGCTGCAGACAGGAGTCATAGCTCTAGCTATGGGAGCCTGTTTCTGGATGCTGTCTCTCCCTGTGTCTAAAACCTGAGAGGAAACTGAGTACATTACATGCAGTGCTTACTTGGTCCAGTGATTTTTGGAAGATGGACTGATTATGTCTGCACACTACATTTAAGATACATGGGCACAGTAAATCCAGCTCTCTTGGAGTGCTGCGTGTACTCTTACTTCTCTAAGTTGGCTGCCCTGCTTGGGTGCGGAAGGTATCGCTCCTGCCCCAGCCTGGCTCCAGGAAGGCTTCGTACTGTTTTCCAGATGTGTCTATGCAATGTCTGTGCAGTTTGGACAGCTGACTGTGCTCTATGAGGTCTTTCAGCTGGGTTATATGTAATCTGTTAAAAAGTGAACATTTCCATGTGTCTTGGGCATGATGGGTTGTCATCATGCTGCATAAGACACAGGAAAAACAACTCAGCCTCCAGCCCACATCTGACTTACCTCTAATAAGGTTTGGAAGATGAGCAAGGTCTAGATATAATTTCTGTGCGGAGGAGCTGAAGAAAATAATGTGATAACAGATGTTTGACGTTGCATCCTGTTCTCTCCTGAAATCTATTGTGAAGTTTGAATGGTTAGTGTTACAATGAATGTGGCTCTTTTGTAAACATGTTCTTTGATATTTGGCCAAAACTTTTTATAGTTGTATTTTCACCGAGATTGGCGACCTTTTGCTTTTCCAGAGAAAAGCATTTGGCTGGTTCGTTTGTTTTACAAAGCAATCTTGCATGTAATTCCTAAGGGGAATTGTTTATTTTTACTCCTTCACTTGACTTTCTTTGTCTTTAGTACAATATATCTACTAAATTTACTGGGGAGGAGGTTTTCAACTGCTTTCCAGGGGATGGCTCTTCCTGCTCCCTCCCACCACCCCTTTTTCTGTATCACTTGCTGCACTGAGACTTTTCAGGGTTTTAGTGGTCATCTTGCTTATTTTCCCCACTTCTGAACCTCTGCTACAAAAAGACAACTGAATTGTTCTCAACTTTTTGAAGGCTTTTCAGTGTTTTGTGATCCTGGATACAAGAGAGTACAAGACTGTGTGAAGGAATGAATTAGGATAACTTTTTAATTCTTTGGGATTGAACATCAGTCTTATCAACAGTCTTTGATCTGGTTAAATTCTTATTTCAGTTAGCCTTCAATGCACTTTTTTACTTCTTCACACTCCTTTTGTGCTTGCCCCAGCTTTTGTAATTTTCTTCTGAAATGTATTTTATGCCTATATTTTACTAATAGAAATGGAAAATTGTGCACAGATACTGAAGCTATCAACATTAATATGATGGAGGACACAATTTTCAGCTTCTGCCAGGCTGATGACACCTCTCCGGTATATACAACTTTCTCTGTGACACTTTTGCTTTAGATATCATCCAAATTTCTGAAATTGAACATAAGGAAAATGAACCCCTTTGTCACTGTGTTATTTCTGTAGGCCTTTTTCCCTCTCTTTGACTAACTATGGCAGGTATCTCTCCATACTGTTTTGACAGTTCCTGCGCTTAGGGTCAGCTTTGACTGGTTGCTTTTTTGACGTACATATTGATTAGCCTACGAAAATTTTGTGGTGATATTATAAGAATATTTCTGGGGAAACTTCCATATCTTTCTGTATGGCATAGATGCGTTTGTCTTGCATCTCAGTTTATTTAAATTTGATACCGCTGTCCTCTTAGTTTCTTGTGTTTTTTTTTTTCCCCCCATTATTTATTTTATTTATAGGAAATCCTGTGTCACTGTGTTGTGCTGAGAATCTAATGGATATTTTTTAATTTGTGCATTTTCTTTTGCTTGCCCAGGTTGCTAGATACTGGAGGGGATGTATGTTGTTGATGGTATCCTGCATTGCATTACTTTCTACCTGTGCAGACTGCTAAAACCAGGGAGAGACTTTCTGCAAATTTCAGGAGGCTTTTGCTCAGGATTATGTCAACAGGGAATTTTGAGTTCTGTTTTCTGTCCAACAAGCAGATTACCTGAGTTTACAAAATAAATAATGAGAAAAATATGTAACTTCTATATGCCTGTAATGGGTATGGAAGCATCACTTTTCTTCTTGCTGCTTAGTGCTTTTTAATACTTGTCTGTTTAACATCAAAACTAAGGCAAAAACTCACTCAGTGATAGTGACAAAAACCAGCTTAAAATTTCAGAAAATCTAGACCTCCGAAAGCTAAACCCCCTGGAATTCAGCTGAGAGACACACTAATTGTTGTAAACATGATGAAACAATACTTCAAAAAAAAAACCAAAACCCAAACCAGACCAAAACCAAAGAACCACTCACCCAGACCCACCCCTGACAGTAAGTAGTGTTTATGGATGTTAACACCGAGCAAACCAATGGTTTGCTTTGGTTAGGATTTCCAACTCTGGTGTGATTAAAAAAAAGTGTTGGATGTTTTTTGGTTGTTTTGGGGTTTTATTGGGGGGTTTGTATTGGTGGTTGTGTTTTGGTTTTTGTTGGGGTTTTTTTTGTTGTTTTCTTTGGTTTGGTTTTTTTTTGTTTTTTTTTTCCCTAAAGGTAGAAAATATTCCTGACATTTTATTTGCTGTTAATGAAGAGCTTGGGCTGAAGGAATCTTTTCTTTTTTCAATTAGCAGTAATTGCAAAAATACACACTGTTCTCAAAGCTCTGACTTCACCTTGGCTTGATTTAACTTCCTGTATTCCTGTATCACTCTGCTGATACTTTTGCACCACTCCCTGTGCTTGACATGTGCTTAAGCTTAGTTTGTCATCTGGGTCAATTATGTCAAAATATTTTCCTATTGAAGTTTCCTCTGCTTTTTCCTTCAGCTCTTGGCTGTGGCAGCTCAAATAGATTAATGAGACTTGGAAAAGCCAACTGTTTTGCTTTGTGAAGAACTGTCATTGAGTTTTGGGAAGATACTTTAGCCTTTTGGTGGGGATTTCAGTGGGCAGAAATATGAAATAAGAAAACCTAGTGCCTGTAGCTAGTTAAGGAAAACGTTTAAGATGAAAAATGAAGAAGCATTGTGGTTTTATGAGAAACTCTGGCAAACGTTTGATAAAATTTCCCAAAAGATCCATAGTAACATATTCATAGTAACTTGTTAGTTAGTTGCAGATAGTAAAACTAACTGTATTTGAAAATTTGTTTAACATTTTTAACAAAGGATAACCATCTGGGATACTTTAATGAACTCAATCTGAAGAATAGGAGGCTCAGGGGGGACCTTAGAGCAGCTTTCCTGTACTTAAATGGGGCTACAAGAAATCTGGAGTGTGAGTTTTTACAAGGGCATGTAGTGACAGGTCAAGGGGGAATGGCTTCAAGCTGACATAGGGGAGATTTAGATTAGCTATTAGGGAGAAGTTCTTCCCTTTGAGGGTGATGAGGCACTGGAATGGGTTTCCAGGGAAGTTGTGAATGCTCCATCCCTGGCGGTGTTCAGGGCCGGGTTGGACAGAGCCTTGGGTGACATGGTTTAGTGGGAGGTGTCCCTGCCCATGGCAGGGGGCTTGGAGCTAGGTGATGTTAAGGTCCTTTCCAGACCTAACTATTCTATGATTCTAAATAAACAAAAATAAGCTGACAAGATCACCTCCCCTTTACAACCCCACGCATCATGTTCTCACTTATTTGGACAAATCAGCAGCAGCAACTCTTCCCCCAAAGTCAACATCTCAGCTGGTAGCTCTCCACTTCTCTCTTTCCTGATAATACATACATAATCAAGGTACGACTGGTAGCTCTGGAAGCATTCACTTTTAATCTGAAAGCACGCTGAATATCTACCGTTAACTAACCTACTACAGGTTACAGTTTCTATCCTGCAGTCATTCTTCACTGTGACTGCACAGCTGATCACTCCCTCTCAAATGCAAGACCTCATTCATCTGAAGCTTTCTATTAAATAAAATGCAGTGGTTTCCTCAGTTTGTCAGAATTATTTTGAATTCCAAATCCTAATCAAACATGCTGACTGCCTTTTATGTTATCTTGATTTAATATGTAGACGCTGTAGCCCAAGTCACTCCTGAAAACACCAACATACACTCAAAGAGAGACCTCTCAGAAATTTAACAAATCTTTTGACTGTTCATCAATTTCCAGAGTTTCTTTAATCGGATATATTTCCACTATACAAGAGCTTCTATAACATTATTTTCATTCACTGCGTATCACAGCAGTATCAAAAAGCTTTTCTTAAAGGTCAAGATGCAGCTATGCACTTGGTCCCTTCCCTGCCACAATAAGACTGGATTAACCAGGATTTCTTCTTGAAAAAACTCCTATTAGTTTTTCACAAAAGACTAGTATCTTCCAGTCTTCCAGGTGCTTACTGGGGCTGAATAATTTAATTATCCATATTCCTCCAGGAACTGCATTAAGATAGCTTATTTGTAACCCTTTAACTCCTACCTTTTCAACAGGCTGTCATGGGGGTTTGGCTCGGGATTCAGTTTTTTTTTGTTGTGGTTGTTTTTTTGTTTTGTTTTGGGTTTTTTTTTGGGGGGGAGGGGTGGTATTGATGGTTGGGTTTTTTTTAAGCAGCACAGTTGCAGTGCCTTTTCCCATTCTCTGGAACATATCTGCCCCTCAGAAGTTCTCAAATAGCTGTGAAATTATTTCACTGTTTCTTTATATTCCTAGCATGAATTTTAGGTGGGTTAGCCAAGCTCAAAGGCTGCAATTTGTTAGAAGGAAACTCATCTAACAGCTACCACTACAAGATGCAGTCTTGTGCACCATGTTACCACTGCCTCATGTCAGACTGCACCTACGATGACAGGTTAGGGAACCAAACCTACAGAAAGCCATCTCTCTCCTGCTTCCCCTGAAAACAATTAGAAACAGCTAATCTTCTGACAAATTAGCTCCCTGAACTGCTGGAGCAGGTGCGGGGGGAGGCAGTGAGGAAAGGAAGAAACAAAGATGATTCCCTTTAGTAGCCATTTAACTAGCTTAAGCTGCATGACTAAATTAAACCCAAAATTACTTTTAAAATGAACATCAAGAAAAAAAAATAAAAATATGAAGACTGAAGAAAAGCTATAGCAGATAAACATTTCCACTATCTCTGTATCAAATACAATCAAGGTTTCCTCTGACGACAAACACTTACAGAATATTCTCATCTTACCCTGCACTGAATTTATTTAAAGCTACTCAGAGACTTCGTTCAAAACCTAAAACCATGCTTGCTCTTCCTCCACTCAGTTAATTTTCCATCAGGTTAGCTTCCCACACCGGCTCATCACGTGGTCAGGCAACCCCAGAGCCCAAGGGATGCAACAGGACCACTCAGCCCAGAGACAGAGAGTGCCTGAGGGAAAACGCAGCTTCATAATTTTTGAAACACACAGCCAGTAACATGAAACAGCATTTATTCATCCCACCATATTCCTGTCCAGAAAAATATCTGGACAGTTAGAATTCCAACACTTCTCATTTACCCTGCTAGTTGTTTAAACAAGCAAAAGCTCAACAACCACTTTCCTCCTTTAGAAATTTTCTTCTTTTATTAGACAGTCTACAGGAAAAGCCCACCAGAAGAGCAACCCTTCTGAGTACCCAAGAATGTAGCAAGGCAGGACATACTTGGATCTAAGGAAAATTATGTATAGGCACCATTCTTTGTCCTGCAGTCTTCCTTTCTCTTGGTTTGAATGTACCAATTTTGCCCCTTATATCCACTCATTGCATCAGTATTGCCATGCACGCTTCAAACCATCAAAGAGCAAAAAGGTAATCTACAGCAAGTTGGCAGTAACAGACACTTAGGGAAAGCAGGAATACAGCAGAGCAGCTCTCACGCAGCCTGAAGGAACTGGAACTTTTGTTCAGTTCTGCTCTGGGGGGCAACAGCATTATAATGCAAGGACATGACTAATTCTTCAAAACAAGTTTACTACTTGCATACTTGCTGCATTTCTAGCACATTACATTTAAAAAACCTGAATGACAATAATTAGAGCATAAAGAAAGGATACTGTAATTGTGGTTCAACCCAACTACAAGCAGACACTCTTGGCTGCAAGCACAGACAAGCAGAAGCATAGCAACTGGGATCTAGCAGCATTTGCTTTCTTTCACATTTTGGTAACTCTTGGTAAGTTGTTTTTGGCAACATGACTGTTAGACTCCTACGGTTTCTCAAAAAAAACTGGCACTGCCAGAGCAACAAAGATTCCTCCAATGAAGTATTTACTCTGCAGCACACCTTAGAGATGAAATTCAAAGTAATATAACCGCAACACAATGCATTAAAAGACAAAGTGACATGACTGTCATTAACAGCTGAACAAACCAAAGGGACAGAATGCATGTTACTGTTTTAGAAAGCCAATTGGAGGGGGATCAGTACAGTAGTAACAAATGTGTATTATTAAGAATGAAAAAAGCAATCTACTGTTTTGCAATTTGACTGCACGTTTCTTCGAATAATTTACCCAAATTATTCCAGAGCTCTTAAAAGAAATAAGCACTTAAGGCACAACTGCTTATGGACATGACCAAAACAGCCAACTCTTAAGTCCACTATGTAGATTACAGCAGAAATTCTCCAAATTCGCAAGCCTGTGCATATCATAATCACATCTTTGCCTCCAAAATCCAACAAGTATAAAAAAGGACATCACAATTGATTCTGTCATTAGTACCACATCAAGCCACTGCCCAGCTACTGGTTTCCACAGACCTGCTGATTTACATCAGCATGACTGAAGAGAATCCTCTCCCACCCATCCCTTGCCTGACAGAAGTGCTTTCCAAAGATACAGTCTCACACCTCATACTACAATGCTTAACATACCAGAACTGAAAACAACCACCTGTTGAAACTGGTGTCCTTAAGAAGCACTAGGTTCACAACAGTTACACCAAAACAGATCACAGCTGAGACAGAATTCAGGACATACAAGCATACAAACTCACAGACCTGTCTTTTTTATACTCATTCTACCTTCTGGCAACTTGTGATCCAGAACTCTCTTGGAAAAACACCTAAACACACAAGAAGAAATCAACAAAATTGCAGCTGATCTTAAGCACGAACACATTACTCTGTAGGTAAGCTGAAATTAACAAAAAACCCAATAGGAACTGGAAAAATAAAACTGAACAACAACAATAACAAACCAACAAAAAACCCCAAACAAACAAACCAAATCAACAAAAAAA
>JANHGB010068360.1:39292-63246 GCA_026283785.1 Coracopsis vasa
GACCTCATAGCAGCCTTTCACTTTCTGAAGGGGGCTTATAAGGATGCGGGGGAGGGACTCTTCATTATTGACTGTAGTGACAGGACAAGGGATAATGGATTCAAACTTAAACAGGGGAAGTTTAAATTGGATATAAGGAAGAAGTTCTTTACTGTGAGGGTGGTGAAGCACTGGAATGGGTTGCCCAGGGAAGCTGCGAATGCTCCATTCCTGGTGGTGTTCAAGGCCAGGTTGGACAGAGCCTTAGGTGACGTGGTTTAGTGTGAGGTGTCCCTGCCCATGGCAGGAAGGTTGGAGCTTGATGATCTTAAGGTCCTTTCCAACCCTAACTATTCTATGATTTTGTGATTCTGCTGGGCAAAATGTCCCACTGGTAGAGTTTTTGAGTGAAATTCGGTATCTGGGAAGATGCTGCAATTATTATTTTTCTGGTACTGCTATTGGAGTAGATTGTTGTGGGTTTGTTTTCTAATGCTGTGGAAAGTCTTGAATTGCCAAAGCTATATTTCACCAGTGTTTGTGAGGGAAGGAAGTAAAACAGTGTGACAGTTAATTGCAATCACAGCAGTTGGACTGAAAAGACAGACTTGGCAGGTGCTCCTTGCTGACAGGTTACCCCTGCAGAGCCCTGACAAAAATGTCAGACTTAATAAAAATACTTTAGGCTGTGTGAGCGAGGCGACTCTGACATGGAAGTGTGCTGGCGGGGGGCTTGGGTATTTCAGGAACCTTTTACCTCCATAGTTTGTGGGGAAGTGGAGAGTCCTGCCAAAAAGTTCTATATCAATGTAAAATAATTTTTTATACCAACCATTTTGTCATGCCAATGAGTTTTATATTTCCTTTGATATGAAATTCTTTCCAGAGATTCCAGTGAGAGAAGGATTTGAGATGATAGCACATCCACAAGGGTTTTTAAAACCCTTAAATTTTGGTTATGATTGCGATTCTGTTGTCAGGAGGAAAAAAAGAAAAAAATAAAGACAACTTTCATCTGTATGTAAATCTTGCCTGATAGGACATTTTGGAAAACAAGCTGGCCTCTACTCCCTTCTCACAAAACCTGTGTTACAGATTTCAGCTGTGTGGCAATTAATCCCTCTGCAGTAATTTATCCAGGATATTTCTCCTGAGGTCTGCCTGTTTGACCTCACAGATCTGCCTGAGGTAGGGACATCTGTGCAGAAATAGGACTTTTCAGGAGAGGGGCCCTCCCAGACTTCCTTCTGGTTTTGTAGCTTCACAGTTGCTGTGAATTTTAGAGTGCTCAAAATGTTATTATGTGACTGTTTCATCGATTTCCACATCTGCAGTTTAGCAACATAGCTAAATTACGGTCCTGATTCTGAAGCTAAGGTGCTCAGACAGGCCTCAGTGCCTGTCTGAGTAGTGGGATGGAGAGTCAGTGGTTCTCCTTAACAGGATTTAAATGATGATTGAGACTGAAATACATTTTCCTATGAAAATGACATCTGGTGGTGTGAAAAAACATTAATTCCATTGGCTTTGGAAGTGTTCCAGGTTGTCAGATGATGCAAGTGTACATTTGCTTTAACTCGCAGTGGTGCTTACCACATTTCGTCATGAGGTGAAACCATAATGACTACATTTTCAGACTGTTTTTAGGTTTCAAATGTTAAAAAGATCTTTTAGATAAGTGGGATAGAAAAAGAAGGTAAACAATTAAAAGTGCACGAAAGAAGTCAGTTGCTGTCAAACAAACAAACAAACAAAAACCCTGTAGCAAGAAGGGTAACAGATTTAAATCCAGTGATTTCATACATCTGATTATGTCCAGAAACAAAATCTCCTTGGCTTGAAGAGCTATATAAGCTAGGGAACTGTATGCATTCCATGATGCAGTGATAGAATCAGGCTGCGGTTGCTTTTTGTATGCCCAGGAAGATGTATGAGAGTGGCTTAAGGTGTCTAAGGGGAAATGTCAGTGCACACTGAGATCTGAATCCAGCTGGTTAAAACAGTCTTTGGATAAGGCCAGAGGAGATAATAAAGTGTTCTGTGGAGTGCTCTCACCTGCTGTATTGAATTTGGAGCTGGGGCTCATGATCACTTAGTTCCATCAGACAAGGCCAGAGTTAATTCAGATTGTGAGGCTTTGATATACTGTAAAAGTGTTTTATTCTGTCAAAATGTGTTTTGAAAGTATCTTTAGCTAAAATAAAATACCAAGAACAGATTTTGTTTTTCATATTCACCTTCAATAGTTGTTTTAATCCATGGATAGTCTTACCCAACAGGCTTTTGCCATTCAGGAAGCTTCTCTGATGGTCAAGTGAAGTGCCCAAGCAGGAGCACCTATGTGCTTGGTCTGAGACTGATGGGACACTTGCAGGATTAGCTGAAATATCACATACAGGAGGATATCTGGCTCTAACTGATGTAATAAACTAGTAAGCAAAGACTTTTTTTGCCTTTAAAAGTCCTTCATCGAGGGTTAGCAAAAAGATTAACACATAGCCTACAGACTGATGTATTTCATTAGGGCAACATAAGAGATGACTTGAAATTCTCACGCCTTTACAGAGCAGCCAGATTCCTTTTTGCTCACACATTTTTTATTTTGAAGTTCAAGGTATTTCTGGTTAAGGGCACAACTTTTACATATGTGCACCCATGCACACGTCGCTCTGCGTGGATTATGTGAGGGGCTTAATTCTCACTGCCTGGATTTGCAGGTGGTGTGTTGACAGGAAATTAGATTGTACCAGGATGTGCCTTTTGAGGACTATTTCCATGCAGTTGTGATGATGACATCAATGTGTGGAGGTCAGGTGGTGGTGGTGGTGGTGGGGGGGAAAACACAGCCCCTTAGCTGGAAGTTGTTTTTGGCAGGGCCTCCGTGGGACTGGAGGGTTAATCATAATTTGCTTCTCTGGCTGCCTTTTGCGTCAAAAGTCCGGGCAGCTTTAATGAATGTTGCCTGTGTTAATTTGAAATCCTTGCTGGGAAAACATGGGAAAATGGAAAAATGCATACTTGTGTGTCACCCTCCAGATTAACAGTTTAGGCAGCACTAGAGGTCTCGAAGTGCATGGTGCCGCTCTGAGCAGCTGCCAAAGAGATCTCTCACTGTAAACCTGTGCCTGCCTGTGACTTTTATAGGGTATCCTGTTCAGCCAAAAGCTAATTTGCTGTAGACTCTGTTCTAAAAATGGTGCATCATATGACAGCTGTAAACGATGTAAATAAAAGCAGTGAAATTGGAAAATCCTGGTGTCGTAGGTCCCAGACACCTCTTCATTTGATACTGTTTGTGTTATTGATATGTTTGCATGGCTAGTTTTAAAACTTTTCCCCTCCACTTTTAGCAGTTAATAATAAATACCCAAACAATGTCCTGGTATCTCCCTTCATTGTTTGAGCTGTATGATGCCATCAGTGTTCACTTAACTGCAATTTTCTGATTATTTGCTTCCTAATTGCATGGAATTCTTTGCAATGTACATTCCCCTATAACAGTGTGGGTTTTCTTTAGAATATACACTAATTTAATCTTTTTTTTTTTTCAGTCTAAGCTTATAAGAGAAATGTTTATGGGGGGGGAAAGTGAGATGTAATATCTGTTCTAGCCACTCTCTTTAAAACCAAATATTTTTACCTTTTCCCCTGAAGTCCTCTAGTGTCAGTTTCAAATCATCTTGTTTTTTCCTTTGCTTAGCTTTTTCTTGTGTGCAGTCTGTTGGGTATAAAGTTGAGTAAATGTGAAATTTAAGGAAAATGGGAGGCCTGAATCCCTACTGAGACAAGCTTAGGTTACAGAGTTGATTTTAATTTCCTTTAAGCTGTGTCCTTCAAAAAGCATTTACTATCCTTGTCTAACACCTGAAGTGTTTTGTCATGTTCAACCCTCTATAAGTCAATGGGACCGTGACCCATGGGTGTGTCAGAAATACTGTAATATCACATGGGAATTTCTGACATGGCTGCAGCAAACCCAAAAAGCTGACAATTAGCTAATCCAAGTCCCTTCTCTAATATATCTTAGCAACCTAAATATTCTGTTAGCCAACATTTCAAAGATACTTTCCAGACTAGGTCTGATAAGTTAACTGTTTTGCACTGGAAAATTATAGAACCAGGTGTTAAACAGGAGAACAAGAGAATTCCTTTGGAGGACATCTGTACAGCAGCGACAGAGTTGTTAACTGTTGCTTTGGCTCTGAGACATTTAGGAAGCACATTGGTTGCAGGCATGCTGGTGGTGGATGGCAGTGCTGCAGCAATATATGTGTGTAATAACAATGCAACTATCTATGAGTATTCTCCATCTGCTGAAAATAATTTGAGTGCTTATCTTTTAAAATCTAATATTCCTTCTTGCAAACCAGTGTTTAGGTTGCTGGGTACTACGAGAAACATGTATATATCACTTGTGTAGTGCATCTGCCAACATATGAGTGTATACAGTTATGTGTGTGTGGTCCTAGTATCTCCTAGGTCTAGTGTCCTTTCGAAAACAAAAAATGATATGGTGGATGATCACCTATATTTTTTTAATAACATTTCAGAAATAAAACCTCTTTATCAAGAATTAGAACAGTGTTATAAAGAACGCAAATGCTCATGAGATGTATTATTTATCACAACATAAGTGCTTGTTCTCTTGATTTGATTTATGCCATGTCTTCCTTCTCTGCGTTCTTTGTTTTATGTGTGAATATGTGCAGACACACAGATATATGTACGTGTGCACATATTTATATGCATTAAAGAATTGTCTAGGAACAAGGTGGTACATCATTTGCTTATTCTTTTTAAAATATTGGAAGCTTTAATTAAAACAATAGAGTTTATTTCTAGAATGCTTTTTGTTACATATAGTTAAGCAATTTGAGTGAATCTTCCATAAACTTTAAGTTTACCAGAGTTCATTCCAAATTAAAAAAAACCACAACCAAACCAAAACACTAGAATAGTTATGCTTTGTCTGTTCAGGGTTTTCACATCTTGGTGATTTCAAAACTGGAATTTTCTATTTCTCAGTCTTGATTTTTTCTTTTCTTTTCCTGGTATCTGTAGAATCAGCTGAGTTAAAGGACTGACAATGCTATTAGGAGGCACTTATTCTCATTTGATGGGAAGAACATAAAAATGTAGAGCAACTCTGCAAAATACATAACTACCCAATTTTTATACTGCACAGGGTGATGTAAGCACTCCCTTGGATGTTGCTAAAAACAGAAGTTTGTCTGACTAAGAAGGAAATTCAGATATCTTAGAAATATTTATTCCAGACATCCACATTGTCTTAAACTCTTTATAACCTACATAGCAGGGTAGGAAGTAAGAAAACCTCAGTTGCTTTGCTGAAGACCAAGAACGCCTTTGAAGGACTAATTCTGCAGTTTGCTTTTACTCACTTCACATGACTGATACGGTTTCAGGGAGTGAAGGTGAAAATAAAAACCAGAAGGAATGCAGATAAAGAGATGGATCCCTGTAAATGGAAAAGAACAGGACGTTCTTTCCTTTCTCCAGTTTTCTAGGAAGGGAAAGCTAATGCTGGGACTTTTTTTTCTTTTTTTTAAATCAGCTCTTCAGGTGCTGGAAATGTAGCAGACCGTGTCTTGGCTCAGTTGCTAACGGAAATGGACGGGATAGAACAGCTGAAGGATGTGACAATTTTGGCAGCTACAAACAGACCGGACATGATAGACAAGGTACAAGTAGACACACTGTCGTATATCCTGTTCTCTAGAGAAGACCAGATTTTGCTATAATTCCCTTCTCTGTTTCTCTCCAAGCTGTTGTCTAGTCAATTTAATGATTAAAAGTAGAAGTTTTCAAATGGAGGAAAGGCAAAGCAAAGATTGTCCCTCACTTTTTTTTTCCTCTCTACAGAATATCTAACAGAAACAAAATGTTTTGTGATAGCCTTAAGTATCTTTTTCCTAGAAGAAATTTTCCTTAAATCAAGCTCATTGAACTTGTGCAACAACATTTCTGTCAAACTGCTTCTGTGGTTTTTGCTTCTGTTGTGTTTATTTATGCATGAGTTTGTTGGTTTCATTAGTTACTTCCTTTCAAAAGATTAAGCATCTCAATAGTGCCACTAGACTGCTGCCAGCAATATGGTTTCCAACTGTAAACAGTGCAAATTCTCCTTAGGTCCTGCAACATCTCTTCTGGAGTGACAAGAACATTTCAAGTTAATAAAAATGTGAGGGTTGTAACACTTCCTGTGGAAAACCTCCAAAAACAAAACCAACCCAGCAGCCCTCTAGAAAATCCACTTTAAAACTGTCTCCCACTGCTGTGTCTTCTCACAGCTAAGTGCAGTAGATGGACCAGTCTGAAGTGATTTCCTTTGCGATACATTTTGTAGTGTTGGTGAGGTTCTTTATTCCACAGCTCTTCACCTTTGCAACATTCATGAATTTGATGACAAGTTAATGAAATTGATTTTTCCTGATCTTTTCTAGGGTTTCTTATAAGTTTCTTTAATCTTTTTAATGTTAACAGATTCTCCCATTTTAAGCTGTGTCTGGAATAGGTTTTCTGTTTGTCTTGGGGCATTCGGGCATAAAATATGTATGGAGCACACACTTTAAAGTAAGGTTCATATACACATGAAATCTTGGGGAAAGAAAACCTTGCTTTTTGTGATCAGAACACATCCTTTTCCCTATTGAACCGGAGGAAGATACACAGCTGATGGTATCCTGACAAAGTGTGCCGGCCAAGGCAAAGTAGAGTTATCAGAAAGTTTTCAGTAAAAGATGATAAAGATATGCAAAATATTCAGAGAAAAATATGCTTGTGCAAAAATGAATTTTCAAGATTCCGCATTTGTCAAGCAGATTGAATTTTTCTTTGGCTACTATTCTTTGGGTTTGGACTGAGCTGAATTTGAAAAAATTCTGTTTGTTGAACAGAAAGGAAATTTCCTTCTGAGTAAGTTCAGCGTTGTACTGTGTTATCTGTGTCACCACCTGGGAATTCAGCTCTCTGTCATTCTCCCTGTTGCTGGATTTCTCTTGGGCCTGCAGTGAATGCTATTTTTTTATATTTTAGCTTTCATTTGAAATATTGGTATATTGGGACAGTATATATTTGAAATATTGGCAATATTGGGGCAGTACTACCATGTGTTAAGAGTACCACCCTGCGATACCTAGGTTCTTGATATATACCAGCTGTACCTACATCACTGGTGCAAATCCAGACCACTTAGTCTGGTGCTGGAAGTTTTCATTTTAATATGGTGGGTAAAAATTTGACATCTTTTCTGCATCTGAATTTTGTGGGGTGGTAAACTTTTAAGAACTAACAGCACAGTTTTGTTTAGATGACAACATACCTTATGTGTTTTCCCTAATAAAGTCAGTAGACTCTAAATGTAAAGAAGAAGTTGCCTGAGACAGTGCCACCCATGATAGCAAGCTGTGTGTTTATAAGAATTTTATTAGCAATAAACCATGAATGGATATTTTGGATTTTTATTTAGAACTAGTTTTACCAAGGTATAATCAATTATGGTAGCTTTGTAGAAAGCATTTGTTTACAGAATAACAGAACAAAATTCCACCAGTCTGGAGGAAGGGAGGTTTTAAACTGGGATTTAAAGGACTGGAGAGTCACATGAGTTGGTATTGCTCGCATCATGCTTCATCCAAACCAGATAGGCTATACCAGGCCACCACCATGTCCTGGGTCTATGTAATATTTGCAGTGCATGAGTTGCACATTTATTTTTTTTTTAATCCTGGAAGAAAGAAGTCTGGCACCAGAAAGTTTGTACTGCGAATTTCACTTCATGGGAAATCTTTCAGTATGGGCTTTTAGTTTACTTTGTGATCAGTGATCCCTTTGAAAAGGTAATATTTTGTTAAATCAATTTGATATTTTATATATTTCACCCATATATTACAATAAGTGCTTGCCCTGTTTTCGTAGGTGTGTGATGACTATACAGTAATTTTAATGCATGAACTTTACATATGGTATACAGACACAAGGCAGTCTGTGTTCTTTCCTTCCAAGGACTGGGAAGATGTCTGGTATACTTCTTGCGACTACCTTTTCACTTTTGAAACCAATAAATGCTTGAGGAATGCATGCTTTGTAGGTTTTACAATATGTACTTACAAAATTGGTAATAATCCATTCAGGATCTTCATTTATATGACTGCTTCTTAGCTGACAAATATGTGATGATTATTCTTTTGTAGTTTGAAAGCAGCATTTGGGAATATCAAATGTAAGGGTATTCCCCTGAGCCTAGTGCAGACTTCATCATCTCTGTAAACACTACAGTATGTTGTTTTGGGTAGTGAGTAGCTTTTGAGTCAGACTTTATAAAAAGTTATGTTTAACGGTAAACGTGTTTTGACTTGCTATGAATGTCTATTAATAAGGTAATTTCTCTAAGATATCATCATAGGGTTGGAATAATATTTCAATATAAAGTTGTGTCCCACGTTTGTAGCACTTAGCTACTTTGCATCTCATTCATGTGATGCTGAAAATACTTGAGAATGGTTTCTGTTTTTCATTAGAAAACAAAACCAGCATGTACAGTTTTTAGCCATGTATGGTACAGAAAGTGATTCCTCTTGGAAGGGAAATATTTGAGAACAAGATGTTCTGAACATTCTTTGAAAGTGATACAGAAACAAAACACTCTGAGTCAGTAATAATAGTAAAATCTTCCCTTTTATTCTTCATTCCGTAAGTAGAATTGATGAGTGATAATTGGGAAAATGCTTTTTGTTTCTGGTGACTTACTTACACACTCAGGAGTGATTTTTGTTTTTCATACCTAAAATATTTTGCAGTAATTTTATGGAGCTGCTTGTGTTTCCAAACTTTCTGTATGTTCCCATGTATCAGTTGGCCTAACAGGAGAGATCACTCATCCCCACAAACCTTGCATAAAGTATTTTGAACAATGTCTATAATTTACTTAGCTTGAAATTAAATGTTCTATTCAGACATATATGTAGACAAATTTTCAGGTGTAGTCTGAAAAATTTCCATGGAAGAAAACTTGGACCAACTCATCAGGATCTCTGTGTCTTTTTATTCTTTTTCAGTGGAATCTATTTTCCTAGCCTTTTAGTACAGGGTTTATTTCTTGAGTGAGAAGGGTGAATTGCTATCATTACCTGCCCATGCAGATATCTTCTTTCCTCTGAAGCAGTTTCAATCTCCATTAGCAAGAGTACAGTGAAGGCAGAGAGACTGTCCAATCTCTGGGGACCTTAGTGAATGTTTTAGCACAGGAAGCAAGATGCATGTTGCTGGGGCGTCAGATAGTTTTACCTCCTGCTGGGTCAGATTTGAATGTCAGACACATTAGCTGTGATGTAAAACACGAGGTGCTGAGTGAAGTGATGGCCTGTGGTGTAGGATGACATCCTGGTGCTCCTGACAACCTCACTTCTCCTTATTGTGGGGTGCAGAAAAGATGTATCCTCAAATATGCTATTTGCATAAGAATGACAGGATGTGATGGGACAAATGAAGATTGATGAGATGCTGTGCTGTCAAGCATTGCCTGTTGTCTCTAGATTGATGATAATCTAGATTTTGTCTGTGCTCATGGGCTTCAGTGTAGTTTAAACCAGAAACTATCCTGGTATGTTGAATACTGAAGAGCTGTATCTTCACAAATGCTTTGTTTGTACGGGAGGGCTTGGCTCCCAGTTTTAAAGTATCTTGTATATTGGTATATGAAACATGTGTTCTGTGTATTGTATCAGTGCAGATTTTTGCATATTTATTTCGCTTTTTAAAACTTTCTTGATCCCTTACTTTCTTCCTCTTTCCCCTTCTCTTCCTTCACCTGCAAGTTTTGCTGTTCCTTAATTAAGCTCCATTGGTTTTGGTGTATTAACCACTGGGTTTGAATTCAGCTTATTTAGTTTAAGAACCACATGGATACTACTGGGTTGTCTGTTCTGCTTACGCAAACAAAATAAAACAAAACTGCAATCTATATTCTTGGTGGTAACTGCCAAGTGTGGAATAAAACTTCCTTCCCCTCTTGTTCATTTGAATTTGGAGGAGTCTTTTGGGCAGAGAAATCAGAGAGGTTCATCAAGTTGATCTGACCCACAAAATGTTGATTACTGTGTAGTTATGGGACAACCTTAAATTAAAGTGTCTTGTTTTGATGAAAACAAAAAATCCATGATATAGCCATTTGGCAGAATCAGTAAAGAAATTTTAATTTCTTGCCTGCAGCAAACGTAAATAATATTTCCTTTTTAAAAACATCAAAGTTCTGTCTTTCTGAAGGCTTATGGAAGAAATTCAAATATTTAGGTTTGCAGTTTTACAAGTTAAAAGGAATAGGAAGCAATCTTGCCTATTTATTCATTATTGTCTGGAAGTGTGTATGTGTTGTTATAAAGCAGGTGATGCTACAATCATATTTAGCAGTCAGATGCAGTGGCAAAAAATTAACTCCCTACCATGTGATACATTTTCCTATTTACATAGCTGTTTATTTGTATTTTTCATTTTGGTCAGATACATTTTGCTAAAGGTTCTTTCTGTGTTACAGCTTTGACTTGGTAGGATTTCAGTTTATCCCAAATATAGTGTAGGACTGTAGAGGTACAAATCACATATCCCATCAGTCATGTGCTAAGTTTCCACCCCTCACCAGTTTGATCAAAGATCATAAAACACAATAGGTTGGAAGGGGCTCCTGGGGATCTTCTGGTCCAGCCTCCTGCTTCAGCAGGGCCAGCTTCAGTGCTAGGTGAGGTTGCTCAAGGCTGGTGCAGCAGGGTTTTGAGATTCTTGTCATGGTATGATTTTTTCCACTCTTGTCCCTAGTACTCAGGTGGGAAACCCCCTAACTGACCTGCGCCTGAAAGAAGGCTTATGCTAAGTGCTTTAGGACTCTGGAGGAGGAAATTTAAATATCTTGCTTTTCAGCCTGCTCTGCGTTGGATTTGGCTCAAGGGCGAACAGTCGAGTGTCCTTCAGCCTTGCAGTGATACATTATGAGTGAAGTCCTGGGCAGGGAAGGGTGATATCTCTCTGGCTGTCATTTCTCAGCATTGCTTCTGTGCAGTTTTCATCCAGATTTGGAAGACAAGGCACAAGATTGGGTGCTTTAGAAGGAGGTGATGCTGGAACTGCTTCATAAAGTATTTTATGACAGTTGAATAAATTAGTACTAAGTAAACACTAGTTAGAGTGAAATCTTTTTACATTCTTAATTTCGCACTGCTAGGTTACTGGAGATGGAGTCTGTCCTTGGGACTGGTAGAGATAACTAACAAGTAAGTTGCTAAACTGCTTTCCCTGCCTGATACTGTATTACTGAGATCAGTCTTCATTTGTAGGTGGGCTTTGTAGGTGTCATGAGAATAGAACAGGTGGGAAAGTATTTCAGAGTAGGAATCAACGTACATAAACACAATCACCATGTCTCTTTATGCTGCTGAATTACTAGTTTTTTACTTTAAATGCTGAAATGACTCTCTGCTAGTCAGAGGGCACTCCTCATATTCTTGTAAAGCCCTGGGATTAAAAACAGAAAGTGAGATTTTGTGGGTCTCCTTCTAAGTCAGCCAGCACCTACAGTAGTTACATCATTTTGCCCAGGTGCAAGTGTGGGTCTTTGAAATAACAGGAGATGTGGGATTTCTTTTGAAGACAAGATTGTTCTCAAGCATATAATAAATTTTCAGAAAATAAAGCTTTAGGGAAAAATTATATCAAACTACATGCCATTGAAAAGAGGATCTGGTATTCTAACATAGTTTCACAATCTTGGCACCATCATGTTTTCCATCAATTGGTTTTCTCTGGTATGTGTTTGGGTTTCTACCCTTAATCTTGTTGAATTTGCAACTCTGACTAGGGCAAAGAGGTGCTCTGGGACGTAGCTGTTTCTCAAAGGACTAATTTTGCCTTTATTAATATCAAATGTTTACACTTTAGGGTGATTAAGAGCTTATCAAGTTTTATTAAAAAAAAAAAAAAACCAGAGCAAAAGTGTGACAGCTTTTGAATCATTTAATTCACTCATTCTTTTCACCTGCCAAACTGAAATGACTGCATAGACATAGATGATGAGCATAGCTGATTACTGGCCAGGACTTCCAAGCTGGTGATTTGAGACTGAATTGTACAGTGAACCCATAGCCCTAAAGAGCCTGACCACTCTGTTTGAATGCAAAGGTAGTTTCTGTGTTCAGGTACATATGTATGAAGTTTCTCTTTAAATCAAGAACTAGGTTTTAAGATTCACCTGAATTCCTCTCTCTCCCTTCCCCTGCCTCCTTCCTCACTGATGAAAACTTTGTTTTCTCATGAGTACAGCAAATAAAATATTTCCAGGTGTGCAAAAGTGATTTTTGTTTCCAACTATTCAATTGTCAGAGTGTGGAGAGCTGAGTAGTAAATCAGCCTTAAGGCTGCTATGGTTTTAAAAAACAAAATCTTAGTGGTGACAGCTGAAGAGCACAGTGACTTTTTCACTCAAGATTTATTACTTGCCTGAAAAGAAGAGTTGGAGGGAAAACTTGTTGGGCTGCATATTTTCTTCTTTGACAGATAGACTATAGGCCCAGGATAAGTTGGCTTTATTTTGTCTGTGAAAACATACATCCAAACAATGTATGTAAAAATATAATAGCTTTACTTCAAATAGAACAGAAAAGTAAATATGCCTGCTCTTATTCTATATAAGGGAAAGCGTTCCTTACATCGACTCAGTCATATATTTTAGCATCACTGATACTTCCATAAACTTTTCTGCGACACGTACCAGAAAACTTCCTTGAAGGTATCAAAGCTTATTTGTTTCATTTGGAAAAGTACATCTATGGGACGGTAAAGGCAGAGGGCCAAAGTTTATTCTTACTCATACCTCCTAGACTCACCAAGTCCAGATGAGGAATGCAGGGTGTCAGAAAGCCTCCAGGTTATTAGCAAAGTGGGAAATTCAAAAGGCATTCATGTTTGCTATGTAAATACCACCCCTCAGTTGAATGAGTCTGTAACTGTGACACCAGGTGGGGGTCTTTGTTTTACTTTTTCAACAGTAACATGGAAATGACACTGTATTTGTGAGCTAACCTGGGAACATAGAATAGAACCATAGAATCATTAAAGCTGGAAAAGACCTTTGAGATCATAGAGTCCAACTGCTAACCCAGTGCTGTCAAGTTCACCACTAAACCATGTCACTAGGAGCCACATCTACACACCTGTTAAATACCTCCAGGAATAGTCATATGGGATTAAAATGAACCAGGCTTCTAAAAATGGGGTGCATTTGAGCAGTACATGAGAACTGGATATTAATTCCTAAGTGTTGGGTTGGGCCAACTCTGCTCTTCATGTGGGCTTATTGACAAAGCAAGCAACTTCATCTAGAGAAGTAACGCTGATTTTATGGCTGAGTTTCATGTGCCCATACAGATTTTAACTGCTAAAACTTTTGTGTATGCTTATAAAGGTGCAGGTTTTCACATCCTACTTGAGAACAGTCTACATGATGATAACCCATTCCTTCTAAATCCTTCCAGTTCATTCTTCCCACTTTGTGTCAATGTTTGGATTGTGCAGGGGAGGGGTACAGCTGAATAACCCTCCAGAGACATGTGGTTTGGCTCTGTTCCCATGGGAGCATCCTCAGGAACTGTTAGGGCCTTGGTAGCTTGTAATTGGGGATACTGGGTTTCACGGCAGATAAGCAAAGCGCAGCAAGGCGTATTTCACAGTCAAGCGTGTTGGATGGCATGCATCTTATTATATTTAATAAGCCTCATTAGGCTACTGATAACAGCTAAGGAAGAGACATTCCAAAAAGTTTTAAATATTTATGGAAGTGACGCTGAAAAGGATGTTAGTGTAGTACTGTGAGCTACGGAAGCTAGAGGAACGGCCGCGATTATGGTACTTGGGCTGTAGCCACGGACACATTCAGGGCTTGCTTTGCAGTTGGTCTTCTGCCCAGCTTTCCTCTTTGTGGATGCAAAATGCACAGTATGTATGGAGTTTATTGTGTATATACTATATTGAAAGAGCATTATAGAGAATGTTGTTGTTTGAGCACATATGAGTTAAAGAACTGTCATAGGTAAGATTGTGTGTATAATCTTCATTCATTCTTCTTTGTGCATATGCATCATAATGCAATCTTTATGTACATTAAAGTGGTATTTGTTGTGCATGATTAATTAAATTGCATTAATTTAGAAAATAATTTTTACAAGTCATTACGATTGCCTCTGGTTACTTTAATACCTAATTTGCTTTGGAGGGCTTTGATTTACACTGTTTAAAATCATATGAGCAATTTCTGGGGAGAGCATTCAGATTGCATCGCTCGGTGTCATATTGAGATCTTTGCGGTTATCAGCAGTTCTGGACTCTAGGTCTGCCATAGAAAACATGCTTGCTTGAAATAGGTGATAAATTGACAACAATATTAAATTCTTTCGCTGTTCTTTGGGGGTCTAATATGAAAGAATGGCAATGGGTAGATAAATTACTTTTTCAGTGGTAATGTTTTTTCCAACATTCCGTAAGCATAACTCCTTCCTTATATTCTTTCTTTAGTATTTCTCCGTATTCAGTTTGCCTGCTCTTTCTTTATGTATTCTCTTGGTATTCTCTTGGTCTGTATTTCCTGTGTCTACTGACTTCATGATCTTCAGCAAACTGTTCATCTAATCTCAATATGATTCTTGCTTCTGCTCATTTTGCTCAGTTGACATCTCTTTTTCCCTCTGCTTGTGTTTCTCATTGAATGTATTCCTGCCCAGCCAGAATCCCCCAGTCCTCTTTTTCCTCCCAGGCTTCCACATGTAGATTTCTTTCTTAATGAATATCAGTTTTGCCCCAGTGTCCACCTTGGTTTTCAATCTGTTCACTTCTCATATCAATCTTTTGTTTCTTGGGGAGTCAGTTCTGGTGTTCTTTTTCTGCTCCTGCTGCTTGACTTGATTTACGTGTCTCCAGTAAGGGGAGAAGTCATTTTCCTGCTCTCATTTTGGGAGCCTGGATCCAGCATGACCTGGAGAATCCTGAAGCCTTGGTAAGGATCTGTCTTTGAGTGGTCAAAAGTTGGAAAATGTATCTGCAGAGTGTCAACAAACCTCACAAAGCTATTTCAAATTGAGATGTTTTGAGTCCTTCTAATGTGATCAGGTCTCAGGACCTCCCTTCAAAGGTTAGGGTGAAATAATTTTATTTTTATTAATTTTTAAAAATTGTAAATAAAGTAACATTTTTCCTGGTCTCCTTCTCATGCAAGAACTCAAATGTTTTGACTGGAATGTTATAAAAAAGCAGTTGAAGGCAGCCAGCCAGCTTGGAAAGGACAAGAAGTTCAAAGCTCAGAATTGCGTGAGCTACTAAATGCATGATCTTAGAATGTAAAATGTTGACTGACTTTTATAGTAGGTGTTGATACTTCTCTCCCCCCTAATAAGGTGGAAGCTGTTTCAGTAAAAATGGAAGTCGTGGTGAAATAGAAAGCCCAGCATTGTATATATCACTGATTTAGTGTCAACCGTAACAAAGTGCAGCCTGGGAGGTTGAAATGGCCAGCGTACAATTTCATTGTTCAATGGAATGCTTTAAGGTGGTGACGGTTTCAGGTTTAGGTTTAGAAAACGTCTGAACCTCTGAGCTTTATAATGAGCAAGTTGGAGTATGATCAAGCTCTCTACATTAGTAAAGAACTCTGAAGAGATGTTAAATCTAGGGAGTAGCTGATACACACTTGTTTCTCAGTAAGGATATTAGTAATCTTTTGCTTAAGGTTCTTTCTGGATATTAGATGCTATCATTAGTCAATTCAGTTGATTAGGACTATTTTTTTTGTTTGTGAAACCTCTGTGAGGAGAAGGAAAAATAGGACATCATAGGCAGAATTTCCACTGGTGGATTTTTCTTTTGCGTTGAAGGAGATTAAGCTTTACGTCATCAATAATGAAGGCTGGATGTCTTACACATGTGATGTACTTGCTGCTTAGGGATAAGTGGAAATACCATTTATGTGCAGTACATATAACAATGAAAGATAATAGCTTTGTTCAGGAAAAACAGGTTCCTTCTTAAGATTTTAATTATTTAAAAAAGTTCTTAACATTCAAGCTAAATGAAGGCAGTACTATTATAATAAGAGAAAAAGGAACCACCTGGGATCACTGGTTCATAATATGTCATTTCATAAGGTAGGTGGAAGGAGTCCAAAGCTAGGGCTATATGAACATCTCTTGTGAACAGTGGAAACTCGGTGGATGACTATTTAGGTCACTGGAATACCTCAGGGTTGCATGTGCCAATGTAATTTAAAACAAAAGCTTGTTTGAAGCTTTGTGTGATTTGATATATATATACAGTTTTAAAAGTTGGCTCAGAATCTCAACAGTTTGCTAGATTTTTGGGATAACCTAGAAAAACATGTAGATTATAAGGTATTTGAAATTGATTGAGAGAGAAGAATCTGAAAGTCAAATGAGTATTTTTATTGGGTGGTGCCAGACAATGGCTGGTAGGACTCAGCAGTTCTGGAAATCTGGTGACTGCTCCTTTTGGGGGTTATGTTCTTACTTTGTTGAAGGATTTAATTAATCAGGGTGTAGTTACTTCTTTGTTTTAAATGTGTGTCCCTCTGTGGCAAATTAAGCTTTGTGCTGCAGAGAAGCATATACCACATGTACGGAAAAGATTTTGAAAAAGCCTTCTCTTAATTATGCTTTGTATACATTTTATAAAAATATTCTGATTGCTGCCTACAGCATCTTCTTGATTTACTTTTCATTGCCAGGTGCTCTAAAGGGTGGCTTTGAGAGCTGTACTTTTGTATTGCTGATCATGTCATACTGACAATTCTTGCTTTGTATTACCTCTTTTAAATCTAGAAATCAGCTGTTTTGGATTTACTAGTCACTAATTCAGATAGGATAATGTATTCTATTTTCCTATTAATAACCTTTCTCAAAGTTAAAATTTCAACATAAAAAGATCTTATGAAAGTTGACTTTAGAAAATAGAAAAATCTATTATGAAATTAATCATACGCATTCAGGTTGGCAGGATGATAGAAAAGAATGTCAGAACCTGTATTTAAGTGCCACTAGATTTTTTTTTCAGGTGAAAACACAGAACTAAAGAAATATGAAGACAAATAGAGGTATATAAACCTCTTGAAAAACTGGCCTATTTATGCAGAGGGCTGCAGCCATTGCTGGCTTATGCATTATGGCCTGTGTATAGGTGGCATACTTCAGTGTCACCTGCAGTAGTACCTCCTAAAAGAATGCTAAGAGAAAGGAAGGCAAATTAAGTAGCCTTCACTTCACAGATGGAAGATGAAGAAGTGAAACATCACTGTGGCTTTCTTATTGGTATTTCATGGACAAGCCAAAACCCAAAACAAGTTTGTGGGCATTTTAGAACCTGTTTCTGAACAAAGCTCATGATAATTTTTCACATTCTGTCAGGAAACAAACAAGAATGATGCTTTTAATGCGGAATCATGCCTTTGTGCCCCCATTCCACACCTCTGTGTTCTGTTTCTGGCAAAGCAGCTGGTTCTCAAAACAACTGATATACAAACCTGAATCTTTCTCTGGTTCACACCCTTCTACCTTTCTATGAGTTATGTAATCTTTTCTTAAAAAAAAAACAAAACAAAAAACCCCAAAAACAAACAGTAAAAAAAAAAATAATCTTCTGAATGACAGGAGTCAGTGAACAAGGTGTAGAATGAAAGGAGAGGAGAGCCACTGTGCCTTAAGCAGAAACTGTCTTGTGCCTTTGATCATCCTTTCTGTCCTTCTCTGAACCTTTTCCAGATCTATTATATCTTTTCTGAGAGAAAGGGACCAGGACTGCTTACAGTATCCAAAGTGTGGCTGCAACGTGGGTTTGTATGGTGCATAATGATTCTTTCTGGTTTGGTCTTTACTCTTTTATTAGTGGTTCTGATTTTTTAACACTTCGTTTGCTTGTATTTGATCACTGTGAAGAGCTGAGATAAAGTGTTCATCACTGTCTATTAAAACTAGAAGTGGTAATGATTTGTCTTGCAGCCCATCCACTTTTATATGAAGGAAAGATTGAATTTCCCAATTTCCCACGTTCATTGCTTTGCATTTACTTATATTGAATATTATCCAATTGCTAAGTCTCCTGAGAGTCTTGGACAGTTCTTTACCCTCAGTCTTCATTCTTGTTGCTTTGAATAACTATCATCAGAAATTATGGCTCCTGTATTACATAATTCCTTTGGTATTAGACCTCATAAAGGAGATGAAAATTTTATGCAGGAAAAGTAGATGAGGTGAAGGGGTCTGTTACGTGTTGCGATAGAGAGGTAGCACAGGAAAAGTCCTTACCCTGCCAGTACATGCTGTTATCTATAGACAGATCCTGACAAGCACAGTTGGACTCTCATTGAAAACAGAGGAATGAGAGATAAAGCATCACAGAGTATAATGAGATTAAGACAATTTGAATTCCTTTGTACACAAGTCCTGTAGAAGACTGGCACTGGTTTTGCTATGTCTCGTCAGGAATAAGCATGATAGGTGAGCTACAGGTCCTGATGTTGATACATTTGCAATTAAGTACTGTGACTGAGGGGGGGAAAAACACCAAACCAAAACACAATAAAAATCACAGATTGGTTTCCAGCAGGCTAAGAAATACATTGTTTTGAACAAAGCATGCCTTTCTGTTAGAGCTCTTGCACACTAGCCAGCATTTATTCAAAATGAGCAAAACAAAATTATAAAAACCAAATCTTTTAAAGAGAAAAATAATTCTAAAAGAAAGCTGGCTGTGCACCACAGTATACCTTATTGTGTGGAGAACATGAGCATGCCCATCTTTTCATAATGAGAAAATAGTAAAGCAGGCAGTCATTGAGAGAAACTAGCTGGTATGCAAAAAGCAATCTGTAAGGAGGACTAAGTCTTCACAATAGGCAGCAAAGCATGCAGAAATATGCTGAATGCCAACTAGTCTGGGGAAAACACATGCCTGACAGTGACATACAGAAAATGGAGGTTATCACAGAGTTGGGTCTTGCAATGGAGAGAGTGTACTTGAGATTGCAGATAGCTTAGCTGTGTTTTAGAAGTTGTTTTTCTTAGCAGTGTATATTTTTTGCAGAAGTCACTGAGCGAGAAGAGGCAGTGTTAGCCAGTTTGCAAGGCAAGTCTTATTCCATTACTTAACAAGGAAGCACGTGAGATATGTAAGCAAGAACACACGCCAGGGTGTGTGTTCATCACTCAACATATGAGGTGTGTGTAATTGGCAACCACACATCTTGGAACATGTTACTGCACCTATAAAATGGCCATTTACATTAGTTTTATTAAGGGATGTAAGTGCTAGCTTACAAAATTCTCTCTAATTTTTTTTAATGAAATTGGAACACCAGTCTTCTATGCATTTAAAGATGAAGTGTGTTAAAGTCTTTAAATGCCTGTTTTAGTGCTTAAGTACCATTTTGATCTGATATCTGAACTTTTCTGTTGTCTTCATGCCCTAATGATGCCATTTGAGTGTGTGTGAGGAAATGTGTAGCTGGCTTCATGTAGATTTCTCCACTGATTCCTATTCCTTGTGCTCCTCACAACTTCCCTGCCTGTATTTAGAAACAGTGCATTTCCCAGGGGAGCTAGAGTGCAAATTTTATTCTTCACTCAGAAACATTGGCTGCAGAGGATATTGTTTTGGTTCTGTGCAACTGAAATCAAGATAAACAGTTCATTTCTTAAATGAAAGGTATGTCTTAGCTAGATCAGCAGTACTGGCATGTGCTAAATAATGCACTTACATTGTTTGGAAAGTAACTAATGGGTTTCTATTGTCTTGCTTATGTGTTTTATGCTATTGCTTCAATTGCCTCCTCTCCAGAAAAAGTGTTGTCAAGGAATGGAAGAGTGCAAAGAATTGATGTGAGGTA
The DNA here is from genome assembly GCA_026283785.1 of Coracopsis vasa. Taxonomy (NCBI): domain Eukaryota; kingdom Metazoa; phylum Chordata; class Aves; order Psittaciformes; family Psittacidae; genus Coracopsis; species Coracopsis vasa. Next base: position 59,217 of record JANHGB010068360.1, read on the forward strand.
GAAATAGGTTATGCTCTTCGCTGCAGTTATTGCTAGTGTAGTGCCTTTAGAAGATTGACACCTTCTTCTTGAAGACATGTATATCCTTTGTGCATCAAGAACAAAAATGTTTGTAATAGTGATGGGAACAAAGTAAACCATCTGTAGTTGCTGTAGGCACTGTAAGTGAGGTGCTGTTCTGTCACTGCTTCTCAAGAAAATTGTTGATTTAACATTCACAGAGGACAAAATTCTTCCCTCTTCTATGACTGTGAAACCCCACTACATCTGAAGAGATTTCAGAGTTATGACTGAAGGGGAAGTTCTGTGTTTCTTCTTCCTGGGTCACTTTCAGTTCTAGTGGTCAGAGCAAGAAAAGGAAAAAAGCCACCACTGGAGGTCCTAGATTGTTTGCAGGATTTCTACAAAATCATTTAGAGTTTTGTAGAGAATAGGAATTGGTTCTGCCTTGGTTTTTCATGTGAAAATAGTGTATGTTTCACAGAAAATGCCACGTCACAAATAAAGAAACTGTTTAAGCAGACACATTTTCACAACAAAGGCATATTTTGATGTGATCTGCCAGCAGGGCTGTGACAGAACACAAATAATGTAAGCTCTTGGAAAAGAAAAAAATAAGAATTGGAGCCATTAACTGTCTGTGACACCAAATATATTTTAAAATAAATGATTTTAATTTTTACTGTTCTAAGAGAATAGAAGTTGTGGTTTGATTCAGAACCTCCAGGATTTGTGTACCTGATGTGCCACCTGAAGTTCTGCGCTTTTAGAAAAACCCAAACTCATTATTCAGATGGCAGCCTGGTTTTTTTTGCGTCTGGTTGTGTGGGTTTGGATTTGGTTTTTCGTTTGGTTGGCTGGTTTTTTTGGTGTGTTTTTGTGTTGGTTTTCCTTTTTTTTTTTTTTTTTTTTGGTGGTAAGATTTCCATGGGTTTAGTTTTTATTTTCGTAAAAATACTGATACAAAAGATCTTAACCTGGAACTCCTTCTGTCCACACTCAAACCTTTATAACTGTTTTCTTTTTCCATAAGCTATTGTATTCTATGAACTGTTTTCTCTCTCCTTTGATTCCAACACTTGAATCATTTATGCATAAGCTTTACTTTAAAGGTAAGCATGTGTTTGAATGTTTGCAGAACTGGAACTTTAGGTACTAGAAAAAAAGTGACTAAAGTAAGTGTCTGATTAGCCAGAAATATACCATGGATACATACTGGGCTGAAACAGTCATTGTTTTGGCAAGTCTGAACCCTTTGGGTTTTAACATTGTCTTCTTATATGAGTATATTTATATATTTAAGTAATAGCTTATTTAGGTATAGTCATTTGATTACTCTCCTGCCCCCTACTTTTCTCGTATAACAAAGGAATGAAAGAACTACAGCTTTGCTAAATGAAAAATTAAAAAGGAAGGTGGGATATAAGAGCTCTCCCACCTCATCAAAAATAAGGGAGAGAGTGAAAATAAGCAAGGTATTTTCACAGCCAGATGGGTGTGGTGCCCTGAGATGATGACTTTTTGCACATGCACAGTTTGCTCAGTCACTTACTGCAGACACTTAGATAAGCTAAAGCTATTCTTATATGCAACAGGAGAATAAATTTCTTATTGCTTGAATTTCACATTTGAGCTGAGATATGCATCTAAATCGTGGGTTGTACTGATAAAAGCATTCTTGGTTAGGAAAAAATCCCTACAAGTCCTGTCCTCATGCACAGTGTGGTCTCTTACAAAGTGGATGATAGCTATAATTGTATTCATGCCTTGATTCCATCATTTCAGCATCAGCAACCAGCTCAGCCCTTCGCAAAGTATTTGCTATCTTGAAGGAAAGAAACCAGCAAAATATGAGGGTCTTGAAAGTTACTTTGGTTTCTTTCATGTGTATATGTGTGTGTTTCATTGGGATACAATGAAATGAAGACTTTACATAATGTCAAATATTTGTGTGGCAAATGGGATTGTTGTGATGTTCTGCCTTGCAGAGGAAAATAAAGGTAGTCTATCACTATTTTATATTTTCCTTATTTTTTTAGTAGTTGCTTCAGCTGTGTTTCTCTTTAAGGAGTAGCTGTTGTACCTAATTCTCTGTTTCTTACTATCACAATGGTCCTGTGTGTTACATACTTTTGTTTCAATAGTCATCTTATTGATGTGCATTAAATTATTACATTTTCTGTGTTTGTTTACCTGAAGTTAGCTGAAGGATGCTAATTATCAGGACATCTGGTGTAATTTGATATCTTTAAACATAAATACCTGTTATCTCTAATTTGTTACCAGGAAGTGGAATAAGAAACACTGGAGATTTTGAAAGCTTTGTGCACATGTTTTTAAATGACTCTTCAGATTGCCAAAACATGGAGTCAGCAGATGGCAGTCAAACCAAAGTTCAGTCTGTTAGTGTGCATGAAGATTTCAAAATGCTCTGCCTGTAGGAGAAAGTGGAGAGAGAGACTGCGTGACTGTGAGAGAGTTGTGTCAGAAGAGATGTTCTTACACATTTGTAAATAGATCTCTGTTTGTCAGACCTTAGGAAAGAGAAGTTTTGATTTCTGCCCATCTGAGATTTGCATGTGGCTTTGAACTTTGGAAGCTCTTGATTATTTGTTGGCTTGGTTTTTTGTTGGTTTGGTTTTTTTTTTCACTGCAGCTGTGGATATTTTGAAAAGAGAAAACTAATGATGAGGTTTTCTCACTTAATCTGTCTAGTGGCTGAAGACTATTCAGTATTATATGGCATTTTTATTTCCATTCTCTTCTAAATAGTTGTGACACTTGTACACCGGTACAGATGCATTTGAGTTGTTGATAAAGTAGTTTCCTGAAGGTGCACCTTCTGTATGACATAGTTGTTACAATGCTTAGCTAGTAAAAGCATGAGAACTGAAGGGAGTTGCAGAGTGCAAAATATCATTAAGCATTTATTGAGCTATTATTTTATTATATTTTCATGTTTTTGTTTTTCACTTTCAAACACATCATCAAACTTAAACCTCTCTTTTTTCTCATTTCCCCCCTCATTTTCTCATTTATATTGCAAATTCTGTCCTCTGTTGTGTTCTGTCTGCTATTAGGAGGGGAGGGGAAAAAAAGCCCAAACCAAACCAACAAAACAGAAAACCTTGTGGGAAAAATACTCAAAGGTTTTATCATGAGTCAGTATTTTCAGTTCACACTTCACATCTCCCTTTTCCCTAAAGGGATTAACACTGCTTATTAATTGACAAGCACAGTTTATACTAAGCATTATTTAACATATACTGGTGGTATTACTGTGCTTCCTGTTTTGTATTCACAATAATAGGTTTCTGAAAAGTTGCCTTTGTATAAATACCTCACTGACATTTTAGGCAAGTATATTCATGTCTTGGAGTAAGCACGAAAGAGTAATGTGTTGGAACACTGCTAAAGAAGGAAATCTCTTTGTGTTTCATAAATGATACCCCTAAAGCCTTTTAAGAATATGTTTTTAAATGACAGCTATGCATTTGTTTTGTTTCTTTACTTCTTGTTATTCTGGCTTAAATTGGCTCTAATAAGGCACAAAGGGAAAATTGTCATTTCAGCAAGGAATCTTGTGACTGCAGTGCTTTGCAAGCAAGCCTGAAATACTATCATATGGAAAAACAAATCTGCAGCATGTATCAGAATATGTTAAAAGAAAGTGAAAGCTTCAGAATAAATTGGAGCTACTAATGCAAGTACTAATTTCCTTGTATATCTATTAGTCGCATTTAAAGTCACTTGCTAAAAGTAAGGGGGCTGGAGGGAACCTAAGGAGTAAGGGTTTTCACCAGACTTCATGGCTAAGGTTTGTCTGTAGTGGTTGTGGAGCTGCAAAGTTCTTATGATCATAGAATCGTGGAATAGTTAGGGTTGGAAAGGACCTTAAGATCATCAGTTCCAACCCCCTGCCATGGGCAGGGACACCTCACACTAATCCATGTCACCCAAGGCTCTGTCCAACCTGGCCTTGAACACCACCAGGGATGGAGCATTCACAGCTTCCTTGGGCAACCCATTC
>JANHGB010068367.1:0-22772 GCA_026283785.1 Coracopsis vasa
GGATGACATGTAGGACAGTCGAACACTTTGCAAAAGTCCAGGTAGATGACGTCAACTGCTCTACCCTTGTCCATCAGTTCCGTAGCCCCATCATAAAAAGCCACCAATTTGGTCAGGCAGAATTTCCCCTTAGTGAAGCCATGCTGGCTGTCACCAACCATCTTGCTGTTTTTCATGTGCCTTAGCATGCCTTCCAGGAGAATCTGCACCAAGATCTTGCCAGGAACAGAGCTGAGACTGACTGGTCCGTAGTTCCCTGGATCATCCATTTTCCCCTTCTTGAAAATGGCGGTTATATTCAACCTTTTCCAGTCATCAGGAACTTCACCTGACTGCCATGATTTTTCAAATATTATGGACAGTGGTTTAGCAAATTCATTCGCCAGCTCCTTCAGGACCCGTGGATGGATTTCATCAGGTCCCATGGATTTGCACATGCTCAGGTTCTTAAGATGGTCTTGAACCAGATCCTCTCCTGCTGTGGCCCTAAGGTATTCATTCTCACACTGCCTGCATTTACCTTCCAAGACTTGGGTGGTGTGGTCAGAGCATTTGCCAGTGAAGACTGAGGAAAGGAAGTCCTTAAGAACTTCAGCCTTCTCCAAATCCAGGGTAGCCAGTTCTCCTGATAGCTTCCGGAGAGGGCCTACATTGTCCCTAGACTGTCATTTATTCACAATGTACCTATAGAATCCCTTCCTTTTATCTTTCACATCCCTAGCCAAGTTTAAAAATGTCCGTGAGCCTTCTACAGATACAGATGGTTCAGGACATTTAGGATAGTAATGAGTGTCAGAGATGTGCATGAAAGAGCCTGTGGGAATGAGATGTACTGTATAATTTTCATCTGTTCAGTGGAAGTCACAGGGATAAACTTACAAATTCTTGTAACTCTCATGTGAACGTGGGGGCTCCATGTTACCCTGTTAGCACATGGGAGGACAAGAATGAGGAAAGAAGCTTTCCTGTCCTACTCTATTTGAAGAACAGAAGCTTTAAACAGTTACGGCGTTTTTTTTGGTTCCCACCCCCTGTAAAAAAATGAAACAAACCCCCATTGCCCTCCAAAACATCCATGAGTCTCAAATGTCAAGAAATTCATCTGGAATACATGAGGAAGAAATACAAGCTCCTGAATAGCTCTTCTACAATAGATGATTCTCTGGAATCAGAACTTCTCTCCAGCAACTGAATTTATTATGTATCTTCTTTTCTGCAAAACTTGGGTGTTTTGACATCAGGGAATTTTCTACCAAACACTTGGCTGCAGTGAAAGATGCACTGACATCAGAGGATTCACACTGCTTTTATTTGCTGTGAATTCAGGACTATCCATGAGGTTTCAGTGAGGTCCTCCACAATTTAGAATTTCATTTACTTAAAAAAAAAATTAAATTAGCAAGTTTGAAGTTCCAACTGCTGGATTAGTCTAAAGATTCAGCTTCATTTGATGGCCTGCTTTACAACTGCAGTAGCGACATGTAGTGGACCTATTCTGGTCTCTGAAAAATTAAAGAAGATCGGGCCTATCAGACCTCTGCAGAAATCCATGTGACAATAAGAAGAGCAGGTTCAACAAATCTCTCTCTCCTTTGTCTGTAGCCCTTGTTCAGCAAAATAAGTGTATCTATGAGCACTTCAAACAGTAATTTGTGGATTCTGAAGGACAAAGATTATAGATTATATTGAAGATTTTAGAAGTATAATTGCTTTGAATTTGAAGAAAAGTATAAACTGGATTACAAGAATGCCTTGCTTTTTAGCCTAGACTATTTCAGAGTGAAATCTTCTAAAGAGGTTACTAGTCATTCTAATTTACATGAAAGATGCACAGCTACCTTGGTAATGAGCAGTAGGTAGGTCAGGAGTGTAATAGCAACTCCATTTTTCTAATGAATGTTTCTGATCTGATACCATTTCGCCAATAAAGAATTATTAGCACCTGATAAGAGACCTGATACTGGAATATACAATTGTATATGACATTGGTGCACCAGTTGTTTTGCTGATACTGAACAGTTCATGAATGCTGGTGCCTATTGCCTCAAAAAACAGATAATTCCTTTGTTATTTCATAGCTGTTGTGATAAGGATTTGGGACTCTGTAGGACCTCACTGATTTCTCCAGTAGCTTAAAGAACACACTCACTTTTCTCTGCAGGTCTCAACATCAAATTGCTAATCTAATTAACATCCGTAACAATTTAAATAATACATTGACTCGACTGTTCTTAGAGCCCCATGGAACCTAGTTAAGTTACTTTCCAACACTGCTGTAAATCAAAAAAAGAATGGCTAAGGTTGCTGTGTTTGCTGTATGCTTCAGCTTGGGATACTGATTGCTTTACCAAGTGCTCACTGAGGTTGTTTTTATAACTTGCTAAGAAATACTTCAATTCTTGGTCCAAGATTTTAATTTGTATCCTCACCTGACATGCAAGGTAATCTCTAGCTTGAATATAATACACATAAATATCAAAACAACAACAAAAAAATTCAGGAAAAGTACTTGCAAAGGACAAAGTGGACAGCAAAGTCTTAACATAACTGGTAGAAAAACATGGAGTTCTTTGGTGTTTTGCATTTAAGGTTTCCATTCCAGCTGGGCACAGTTCCCATACTTACAGGGAGCATTATGGTCGTAGTCTTTGAGAGGAAAGTAAAATCTTGGACAAAATTTTCAGGAAAAGTTTCTGTTGAGAAAGTGACCCAGCAAAACAAAGCAAGTGGATCAAAATGTTATTGGCTTTTATTGATAGATGGCGGTGGAAAAGCAGGACGAGGGAGCACAGCCAGGCCCAGGTCAGGATAAGTCCTCAAGACAGAGGACAGAATTTCTAAATCAATGTAAAAAATTATAGTGAAAAATGGTTATCATTCACTGTAGACATTAGATTCCCAGGTAGCACACCTTTAATGTTTTATACCGCTAAAACCTCAATTGGTTTTACCTGTCTTACTTTTGTTCTGCTCTCATTGAAACATAGAATTTGGATAAGATTAGCATAGTCAGGAGTCAATGCAAGGTGAAAGTGTTGGTAAGTTTTACTCAAGCCTCCTGTTTGGGGAGTGATTTTTTCTTAGAAAGTTTTCACTTATTTGTAGACAATACACTCACAGTTGACAAAACCTAAGGAGATTATGAAATCAAGGGAGTCTGATGTAGTCCTGTGAGTTTGTACATGTGTGGTAAGTTTTCTTCCAGTAACACAATTCTGCACAAGTAGTAGGTCTGGAAATTAAACTGAATATATTTGGTCATTCCCATGGTTTTCTTCATGATTTCTTTGAAAATGTAAAAGTCTATAAAATACAGCCTCTCTATCTGGTATCCTTTGTGCAAATACTTTTTAAACTACCTTTCCAAGATCATCTTACTCCTAGCGAGTAATCTCAAACTTTGTTGCTTTACTGTGTATGTGCTTGTTTTCATCTATAAAATATCCCTAGATATGTCTTGGTCCTCTTTTAGCCCTCAGTGATTCCTTTTACTAACTTTATTTTTATGGTATATATCTGGAAGCAACGGTTATATTTTGGTTTGCATGCTTGCTTATAGTGTCCCATTGTCCCTACTAAAAGTTGTATACAGATTTTGCAGGGTCAATATCTGGTTTTATTTATTTCTATATTAATTACTAATCCTTTCTTTCCTCAAATGGATCACATACTACAGATATTATTTCTTTATTAAAGGACATAAATCCAGGCCTTATCCAATATTTTTACATATGTCAGACATGGAAGAGATTTTACTTCAGACTTACATATTCTTCTTGAATTTAAAACTGAAAGGACAGCATAGGACTCATAAATTATGTTGATCTAGGTTTGAGATGATTCTGCTTCTGCTGCTATGATGTAAGCAAAATCATGTTATCTTCTGAATTTGAAAAGCATACAACACTACATGAATGTGATTCTGATTTGGATGTGGGGATGTACTATAACAGACTTTTTATTTTTGTCCTCAGTATGTAAATGGATTTTCCTAAGTGTAAAATTTAGCTCAGTATTTTTCAGACAACCCAACTACCTCAAGGGGTTTTGTTATTTAAACTGACATATTTGATAATTTTGGGGCATATGTTTTCTATTAGCCAGGTTATTAATTTCCAATTTTCATACAGTCTATCAAACTGTAACTAAGCACCAGATATTATTTTTCTATTCCCCTATGTCCAAACAAATTATAATTTAATGAATAACGTGCCAGTTCTAATTGGAGTGGAGAAGAACCGAGGATCAGATTTATCAGCTGTGGTGACATTGCCTAGCGCCCCCCTGTGGTTTTTGTGTAAAAAAAAAAAAAAAAAAAAAAAAAAAGAAATTTCAGCGTGTCCCACATTTCCAAAATACTCCGTAAAACTTTCCACGGCCAGCTGTGACTCCAAGCCCATCACAGACACATCTGTGGAGTGAGTGGGATATACCGCAACCTCCTTCATCTCTAGAGGATTTCCACTTACCGTCTAAGCAGCTCACCATGTTGAATTACAAAACAACTCTCAGGCCGCAGGGTACCGTTGAGGTGACGGGATTGCACCGGGTGCTCTTCCATCAAAGCTAACGGGAGCTGATGCGGCTGCGGCAGAGCTCTGTTGAGCAGTCGGCAAAAGCTCGGGGCTCCTGCAGGGGTCCCGCTCTGTGTCCTCCCTCAAGGGCTCTGATGGAAAACCACAGATCAGCCCTCTGGGCTCGTAACTGCATACAATCAACCTGGGAGAGTGAAAGACGGGGCAGAAAAAGTCAGCGAAGCTATCAGGGTAAGCACATCAAACCTCTGTTGAGACTGCTGGTTTAGGAATAATACCCCACCTGAAATACACACTCCTGAGTTTCTCCTCCAGTTTCTGGAAGTGATGGTTATTTCAGAAGAAATCAATAAATGTCAGTGTGTATAAAATAGGGGACAGACCAAATAAAGGTATTTCAGTATTAAAAGCAATTAATTTTGTGCAACATAGATTTGAATTACAGTATTATTAAAATTCATGAAGCTAAAGTGATACATTTAACTCAGACTTCAGAGTGCTAATTTCACAGTCCCCTCCAAGCTGTTCCTGCAAAGGTGTTAGGGGTAATTAACTGCCATTTTCTCAGTAATTCGGAATCTGCCATTAATCAAAATGCAGGGCCTGAATGATTGTAGAAAACAGTAACACTTAGTTTATTATGTAGCACATTCTCATTCTGGTTGTTTTATGATGGGATCAGCTACACTTTTCCCCCATAATTTATTATGCCTACCCTTCAGCCAATTAGTTTTTCTCACTTTAACTTAAAACCTGGTGAGTTTGTTATATATATGCGTAAGGTTGCTTGTCAGTTATATTGGTTTGAGACCTGCAGGACTGCATGTGTTTAAGCAATTAGAAACCTGGTATTGTCCAGAAACATGGCAACTTTGCTTTCTTAAAGCAATGGTTTATCTTTAAAAAATAGGAATGGAAAAATAAGAGTAATGAGAAAACTGTTTGTCACAGCTACAAGTGCCTGGCACAGAGGGACACCCAGAGCTGGCTTGCTGTGACACTGCCCAGGGACAAGTTGTGGAGTCTGGGTCTACAGTCACTTGGTTGTGGTACGTGGATACAGCCATGCTTCCAGATCACACATGCAGAACAAAATTAATCACTACCAAGGCATTGTGATGATGAAGCAGAGATATTTTATCTTTCTATTCAAAATCTAATTTGGAGGCAGTATTTTCACTGAAGTTCTTATTTACTTTTGGATCTATATCCTGGAGCTTTGGCATATATTGATGTAACACAGGGAATTAATCACAGGGAAGGAGATTTTAAAACTATAGCCAGATACGTGGCTAGTTTGCTTATGCTACTTGCATGGATAACAGTAGTAGGCCTCCAGGATGGCCTGACAGGATAGTTGCCATTGACTAAATCCATTTTTGCTTCCTAGCCACTTAAACCTGCATCTGGAAATCCTTCTCTAATTTCACAGCTGTGGTGCTGAAACATATACTGGGGTGTAGTGAAGTTTAATCAGCACTAAAAAAGAAGGAAAGTCCAAAGCAAACCATACTTTGACAAGATAATTACCAATGTAAGGCCATGAAAAGGACGATACTGAAAGACTCCTGCTGTTGCTGAGTGTTGGTATAGGTTAATGTCCCAGTTTGATAGGATTAATGCTGACTGGACAGTGTGCAGATGTGTTAAACATCCACAGCACTACAACCACTTATTTATTTAACACAATTATAATTTTAAAATCTCTACTGCTGGAAACTTCTTCCTAAGCCTGTGTTACTAACCCTTCTCTCTGCTCACAAAACCAGGCCTTTATAATTAAAAATAGCCCACAGGTGGAGCCTGTGCTCTTATTCTGCCACTGTGATAAGAGATGCCTTGGTTAAATGCATTCAGAAGTCCTGTTATAGGCTGGGGTTTTTCCATTGTTTCTGGTTTATAAGGGGCTGGTTAATGCATTTAGCAAGCCTACAGAATAGTCCTTTACAACTGTAAATTTATACTACACTGGTACTACCGCTGCCCTCTACTGAGAGCAGAGTCCACTCTCAGATAAAGGATAGGGTTTATGGTTTAGTTCCCATCAGCTATTGCTTTCTCTTACTGATCTGTACAAAAGACACTTCTTGGTGGGGTCATAGTCCTCAGTCAAGAGAGACTTAGATCATAGTGGCACAACACAGTATATTGACAGGTGGGAGATCTGAATATGTGTACAAAGTGTAGGTTTTGTGTACAAAGCAGACCTCCCGGCAGCTAATATGAAAGAACACGGAGGCAGATGATCTTCAGTTTGTAGATGGCATCACTAAATGTAACACTGTGAGGACACACAATAGAAAACAGAGGATCAAAACCAACCCCCTGACTTGAAATAAGTGTTGTTTTAAAGATATATTCCTTTTGACTCATGTATCCTGGTTGGGTACTGGATAGTCATAATGACCTTTCAAAGTATTTGTGAGCACTTGATTTGGCACAAATCTGGCAAGATAAATTGAATTCTTATTTCTGAGGGAACCTAAAGAGAGGTGATATTGAAAGAAGTGACACAAACCTGATATTTCACAGCATTTTGTTAGATACACACAAGAAGTGGCAGTATTACCCTCGCAATGGTTGCAGTCAGTGATAGTAGTCAAAAAATGGCAACTGGTATTTCAGTCTATCTCACATGGCACAGAGTCATAAGATTCTCAATAAGACCACACTATCTTATTACATTTTTTTCTTGGAAAAAAAACCAACCAACAACCAAATCCAAACAAAAAACAAACAGTGCCAACATATATTTTTGTTTCTTGGTTCCAAAAATATAAAATAATATAGAAAAAAGGGAAGAAAAGGTCTTGTATTTCTTTTAGGCTGAAAGAGAAACATACAGGAAAATGAAGTAATAGAGAAATTTAGAGAAAAGGAAAACTGAGGAACAGATGTTGCTGTTTATTTTTATTTCTCTCCCCCTCTCCCTGTGATTATAATAAATTATCTCCTTTTGCAATGATTAGGGAAGAAGGGGATTACAGCAAGGGTGGAAAGAAGCATCAGATAAAACAGAATATAACCCTGCTTAAATCCTCTATTCAACATTATGCCAAAATGGAATTAAAGCTACTGTGTGAATCTGCTGCTTTAAATGAGTGAGGCTGTCAGAGTAGTGAACGGTCTTTAGACACACTTTAGAAAAAAAAATCTAAGATGGTTTTCTATCTGGTTCTTTAATTGATTTTTACATTCTGTTAAGGATGAATGAGATCATCCACATATTTAGCTATTTTAAGTTGGTTAAAACATGAATTATAGGAAAGGCAAGTAAGGATTCAGAGATGTCAAAAGCAAAGGTCATGTCAAAAGAATAGAGCCATTTCACTTATTTCTGTGCAACTAACAGTATAAAAGACATTTACATTGTTGAAGAGAAGGCTAGTTTGTCTGAACTGTTCATAACACTTTAAATTACTAATGCCAAAGAAACAATTTAGTCAGCTACATTTTTCACTGTTCATACTGTTTGCCTGCTTTTTTCACATCTGAACTTGGAAAATCAAACCAGATATTTTTACAGCAGATTTTTAGCTCTTTGTTCCAAGTGTGTTTGTCACGTTCCAGAGTTTAGACTAAGGTCCAAATCCATTGCTCATTGTAATACACCCCTAAAGAATTCTAGGCTAAATAAAAGTACTGCTAGTCACCTCCATGGTATTTTCTAAGATAAACAGAGAGATGAAATAGATGGCAAAAAGTAAAAATCCTAGCAACAAACCTCTATGTTTTCATGAATGTGAATATGACAAATTGTTTTCAAACTTCAGTAACACTAACTTCTGTGACAAATACATGGGCTTATTAGAAGTTTCCACTTTGGAAATCCTCCTGTGTTAGAACTCAAATAAAACGTGTTTTGGTTTAGGAGGAATTTTTTTTCTTTCTCTTTTTTCTTTATAGTCAGACAAGTCATATTTTTTTATGATTCTATGATTTCTCTATCCTGTAGAGGTTAAACCATTAGGTAGTTTCAGTAAGGTGTAACTGAGCGAGACTCTCAGGTCATAGAAAGCCAACAAGGTCTCAAAAAACTGATATTGATGAACTAAAACCAAAATAATTGGAGCATCTCCACATAGCCTGAATCACTTGGAACATCTTAAACAGTCCAAAATGTGTGTGGATTGTCATGAGCCATGCAAGTTCATCGTCTAAGAGGAATTTCTAAGTTTCCTTTTTATTTATGAACTCTTACTTCTCACAAGAGCATATGAGAAACTGCTTTTTTCCTTCTCCACCCATAAAACCATACAAAGCTTTTTGCCGGTGCTAGTAAGTATTAGCAAAAATGTTGGTTTTAGTTTTGTATTGCAGGAATCTGTCTCCTGGGATACAGATACAGTAGCATGATTTAAAGCTTTACCATAATAAGGTTCTTTAAGTTTCTGCACATGCTGCAATTTTAATAGAATGTGCACATTCTTCCTGCACTCAAATGTTTTTTGAATTACATTTTGTTCTATTAAAAAAATTACACATATGAAACTGTACTTAGGATTAAGATATGACTACTTCATTATGTAATTCTCATACATTAAGGAACGATTTCCTTAAAAAATGGTTCAAGCTGAAACTTGGCATAAAGAGTCCTAGTTTGGGAAAGGCTGGGATGCAGAATGGTTTTACAAAGTTTCACAAAAATCAGTCTTGTCATTTTTTAATTATTTTTACACAAGAGCACAATACCTGTTTTAGCACCATTTCTTGTTCTTTTAATATTTGACGAGTCTGAAATAGAAATGTTTTAATTTTTGAGTTGTTTTCACAGCCTTTTCTTGTCAGTTTAAATGATTATTTCATCTTAAATAGAAAGTTTACCAAGTCTCAAATCCTACTTAGTACTTGTTTTGCTTCTCTCAAAGCATGTGTAGTGATGAATGCTAATTTAGTGCTGTGAAAGGTGCCAAACTGTCAGACATGGAAACTAAAATAGTCTTTTTGTGCTGAGAATGTTTGTTTTATCTTATTGTTAAAATTGTAGTTGCAGGCTTCTCCAGCTTTGTGAAGCCATGAGGACCTGTGACATTGGTGGACATGGGAGCTGGTGAAAGGGATGAGGCTGTAAATGGAAGTGTGCTGGCTCGTCTATGCGACACAAAAGATTACCAGGCACACAGCACTGTGTTGTAAGTACTTCTAGGACACCCATCTGCCCCTTGTCAGCCTATCCAATTGTTTTTCTGAAGGCAAAAGAAATCACACTGGGAAAGAACAGAGTTTGATAGAGACTCACTGCCAATATCCAGCAAAAAGATCATCACTGTAATTTCCCGTGATTAAGGACAGTGCAAGCTACTATTGAGACCTCTTAGCTAGAAACTGTCCACAGCTGCTCTTCTGAAAATCTAATTATTAAGCTTATTTCTCATAGTCACAAAGGCAAAAGAGTAAGACATGCATTTTCTCTGGTTAGAGATAGCAACCTCTATTCATTTCTTACATATGTTATTTTATGTTCATTTCTTCATTCTTCTGTTCATTTCCATCCAGTGCAAAGTACATCCTTCCTTCTTCCATCTCCTTATGATTTTAATTTTCATAATTCCCTTTTTTCCAGTTAGGAAAGAATTAACCTATGTCTTCTAAATATGAATATCCAAAATGACTAGCAATGGACAGTTTTGCACAGATACGTTTAAAACAACAGATGAACATATTTCTTGGGCTGCTGAATCAGGCTTTTATACTCTTTTCAGCTGTATCTTGATTGGGATTTTTTTTGCATTACAAACAGTACCGTACAGAAAGAGTGGACTCTTTCATTCCTGAAGCAAGTACCAACATTCTAAGTAACAGGCACTAGAACTATGTGAAGCAGAGAATATGTCCCAATGTACCTTAAGACCACTGTTTGTTATTTTTCATTAAATTTATATTCTCATACCAGAAGCATTCTGTTGGTAACAAGTTCAAATAACTCAACCCAACCCCTCACCCCTATTTTTTTTTTTTCTTAGATTTTATATCTGCTACAGTCTGTTTAATGTCACTGTGTTACTACAGGAATACGGCTGTAACATTCTTGCATGTGAAGCTGTACATCAGGCACATTTTAACAGATTTATGTCATCAACCCCCACAGAGTATTAATCATCCTTCAAGGTCATTTTTAGCTATCAAAGTAAGTGCCTTAGTAAAATTGCCAAAGCAACTTTCAAGCCAGGCCAGTTGCAAGTTTTCAGGTGCTGGAAAAGAGAGGGGAGAAAAAAAAGCAGCTGAGGAATTCACAAAACAAGTTTCTTGGCAAAGTGTCCATAAAAGTCCGTGTTGGGAGAGAAACCATTCATCAGCGTACATGCAAGCTGTCTCTGTTATGGAAACCAGGGCACATTTAAAGGAAAAATAAACAGGTTTATCAGTCTGGTTACAATTTTATAAAGTACAATGTTGAAAGGTTTCCCCTGTCCGTTTCGAACACTGACAAGATAAACTAGACATGGCTAAGGCTGAATGTGTCACTTCTGTCAGGTGCTATGATAAGTATGAAAAAACAGGTATGCTTCATACAGAGTCTCCAAATAAATCTCAGACAAGGTTTATGTTCCTTCACTTTGTTTTCCATATTTCATCATCACTGAAGCCAAACAATCAATGACATAAGATTTGGGGAGGTTTATTACCACACCAAATAGCTGAAACCTGCAAGTATGGAAAAACACGTCAAATTGTTGGTTTTATGTGAGACCATGCTGACATTTAGTAAAAAATATTTCAATTATAATCACTTGGGAATTCCTTTGTTTGCTTTATGTTTGGGAGAACTCAGTGAAAAGGAGATGCTGGTTTTCTGGGTCAAATTCAATTACAAAGGCTGCACAGGCACAAGAGGCAGCCTGGAGGGCAGTTAAATTACACTAGCATTTTACCAGCATATGGGTACCAAATATCTGCTGTGGAGCAAATTCAAGAGCTGATCAAAGCTCATAATGTTTAAACATTAAGTTTAAGATTATTTTTCACATAAATAAAGCTGTCAGGTATTGTTATTTACATGTTCTTTTGGAATGTGGAATGGAAATATTACACATAAGGATGTCTGCAAAGAAATCCTTTTCTCCTACTTCTTGCTTTTCTACATTTTTTTTTCCCAGAAGCCTTTTTGTTTAAAAGAGACACAAAATACCACATTAAAAAGAACTTTCTATATTGCAGTGACTTCCTAAATGACATATATGGGCAAAACTGAGGCTGATATACCGTATGATTCTCTCTCTGCATCCCACAAGTGTTGTTAATTTTTCTCCTTAATTTAACTCAGTAGTAATGTAGGTCACCGTCATACCTAGGAGCTCTGTAGGTATTCACAACTTACCTTTTCCAAATCCCAAGAAATACAGAAAGTGAGGGGGAAAAAAAAAAAAGACAAAACAAACCCCACAGAAAATAAAAATGTGATCGAAAATAAGTAACAAACCTCAAAATATATAAATGGAATTAAAACTGATACAAGATAGATAAAACTAATCAAACTGTAAGGAAAAAATACTAAAGGTGAAAGTGTTGTGTCAGATTTTTTTTCTAGGTTGAGCTCTTTGTATTCATCTGTTTATCTTTTCTTATCCCACGCTCCTCTGAGGTAATTCACGCAACTTAACTCTTGAGCATTTGCCTCACTTTAAAAAACAGAACTAGTGTCTTCACTTTGATGTGCTTGCTGTCCTCACAGCAGGACTGGCAGGTTTCTCAGCAAGCTTGCCAAGACACTCAAACTGCCTGAGAGACAAGTCCACGAGCTTCACAGCAGCCTGCTATGGGCTCTCATGTTCACAGTCACCACTACTTGCACCTGCTCTATTTGAACTATGCTGGCATCAAATATGGATTATTTCCATTGCCTAGTAGCAGCAAGTGTTAAACAGATATGCAGAGATCACTGGGGTTTATTGCATGATGCACAAAAACTGGTTTGATCCTGAAGGGTCAAAATAACACCCACCTATGAATGAAAAATCAAGACCAAAGTAGGGAGGAGCGTTTTGGAATCTCTGTTTTAATTAGAGCAATGATGTTCTGGTTCAGGACAGATCCCTGGGCATGTTAAAGCTGTACAAGACATGATGTTGAGAAGTCATCCAGAGATTAAACCATAACTTCTTTTGCATTCAGTACATGCAAATAATCAGTCAGTTATTCTGAGAGAAAGCCATGCATCAGAAATGCCTGCCAAAGAGTACCACTTGGTGACATGAGCAAAAAAAAAAATCATGCTTATTTTTCTGATGTGTAGTTGAAATAATTTTAAATAAAAATACATCATTTTGTGGGAAGCAAATTCCCTTTACCAATGTTCAACTTCCTCCAAGAGTAAGCACTTCAGCAAAAGACAAGTAATGTGCCATGGAAAGGCTTCTCTTATGAAAAAGTTGGTACTTAGGACTAGAGAAAAAGAATAGAGGATTTAGAAGAGGCATTTTCTCAGTTATGCATAAAGATAAAAAAACTCTTTAAGCTAAAAAGGAAAAATAAAATAAACTGGATTCCATGAACTTTATTTCCACCTCTGGTAACTGACTGAACACCTTCAGCCTATTCTCCAATATTAAAATTCAGTAATGTTAAGGAGGCAATAATGAAGGAATCAAGGAGAAAAGGTAACCTGATTTTCACAGACAAAAATAAGCTATAAAAATGTACCTGCTGGGATTCTTCAGTTGATTTCAGTAGCCCCACTTCTCTGTGGCAAAAATCCTATTGACCTGATCAAGGCTAGACTTTGAACCTTGTCTTTTAAAAGGGAGAAATAATTTTAAAGGAATAAGAGAGGCGTTGTGCCAAGTCCAAATTAAATACAGATGGGGATTCTCATTTAACTTCTGCTTCAGCTGCAGAAAAAAGACGTTCATGATTAGAAAAGTAAAGGAAATCTGTGATTCTTTGAAGAAGGAAAGGAATAGGATTAATTTGTTGGGGTCACATTGAGGAAAACAGTGTGACAGAAACAGTACCTGGTGAATGGGGCCAAATAAGAGATTTGGAGATGGTGCTAACTCTTGAAGTAGACAAACCCACAAATAGAAAGCTGAGAAAAAGTTCTAGAAAGAAGCTAGTATACTAATAAAATAAACCAATCAGAACTTACTGTGCTCTAAGCAGCAATTTTAAAACTGAATAAGAGTAGCAAAAACATATAACATGCTATCACTCTCAAACCCCTTTAACATTCTCTGACAAAACCTGTATGAGACTCACAAAGGTGGAACAGGGTCTAAGGTGTGCTCTCCTTGCTCCCAGGATACTTGTATGTGTGCTACCCTTTGCTTTGCTCTGAAAGCCTGCCCTTGGCCTGGTCTAGGCAAGAACCTTCCTTAAAATTCTTAAAAATTAGTTTTGCCTAGTCCAACAGCCCACTCCCATCTCAGCAGTAGCTGCTAGTGACTGGAAGATGATGAAATATCATTTGTGTTACTGAGACACACATGTTCAGCGTGATAAGAAGGACATCATATCAAAGAGCCAGCTGTCCTCCCAGTTCATTACAGCTCTGGGTTTTTCTTTTTTTGCTTTAATTTATTTATTATTTTTTTATTATTATTGCAGCATTTTAATTAACCAGGAATATGCTCAGTTCTTGGGTAGTGTGCGTTTCTCCAGCTACAGTCGTGCTTTGAATTGAGATGGGGCTTACATGTACATCTTTAGCCCAAGGAGAGGAAAACTGGGTTTCAGGATGGATGGGGGGAGCAGCACACCCTGACAGTCCCCTGATCCTCCACAGCAGGATCCAGCTGGTGGAGCATGTGGCAGAGCCCCTGGCATGGACATAAATCACTTACAGTGCGTGTGACTATGATTAGCTGTTTGACTTCTTGTTAAGCAACACTTACAATATCTGTAGGTGCATAGTAAGCATTTTGGAATTGCTGTTTGCACTCTGATTTACAAGGGATGGTGGAGAGGGGATGAAGAGAGACATGAGTCTTGTTACTCACTGCAATTTGGAAATGGGGAGCAAAACTTAACTCACAGTGTAACTAGACAAGAACCTAGTTGTCACCCCACAGTATGTATATTTGGGGCTTGCTTTTTTTCTTTTTTCTTTTTTAAGTGATTAATACATCACTTTTCTCATTAGTTTCAGCTACAGTAGCAATGTAAGGAAAAAGGGCTCTCCAGATACCATTTATTTACTGCCTAGCCTAAGCAAAAACAATACTGATGAAGATAAGTTCAAAACGCAATTCAGATTCATGAGATTTCCGGACCAGACAAGGTCCGGAAGCACAAGCACATTTAGTGCTCGGAAGAAGTTTAGCTACAGAACTGCATTTTGGACATGTGTTCTGTCATAACATCCAAAGTGTTGGACAGTTGCTCATCATTTCTTTCTGAAATGATGTTTCCAGATCAACAAACCTTTCACTGGGATCAGTCAGATCCTAAGTCTTGCCTTTTAGAATGCAACCCTTTTCTGTCTATTTTATGACAAGCAGTAACACTCTGTGTTCCAGCACTGTATTAATCTTCTGAGAATGTTATTTATTTTACAATATTGGCACAGGAGAAGACTTTCCTTTGCTTTTGACAAGGGTCCTGGAGACAGCTGACATACCACTAGCACAGTGCCAAACTAATACTGTAGGACGTTCAGTCTAAATTAGCATAAAAAAATTAAGATAACACTATTTCTGATTCTTCTGATACTGATCAGACTCATATGTTATGTTATGAATAGCTGACTGAGATCAAAGTTTTACTCTCCTGTAACCTACTAACCATACCCTCCTAACTCTCAGCTTCAGGCCTTCAGCAAAAATCCTGCTACTCCCCATCTTGGCCCTGCTGCATAGTACTATGAATCATACTACATAAATTGCATAGACACACAGAACCAAGAATTTTCTTTATTTGTCACTTAAACAATATTTTAGTACTGATCTCACAAATGGTCTGTTAATTTTATATTGAACTAGTGAGAATACTACTCTCCTTAGAATTTGTGGGCCAAGCTTTTCGAATTATAAAATCTGCAACTTGAAGGGAAAAAAGCGGTTTGGATTAAATATTGTACCTAAAACCAAACAAACAAACACTGCCAATTTGCTAGCACTAAAGGCTTTCTACAGAATTTATTATTGGTGTTTGAAAACTAAGAGCAGATGAGACAGCTCAGTGGTGAGAGGCATTTTTTAGTAAGCCTAATAGAATGAAAGTCCTTTAGCACAGATGGTATCTGTCAAATAGAAGCTTCTGTTTTTCTAGAGTTTTAATAAGCAGTTTCATGAACACTGCTCCCACATAGACTGGTTTTCTTGATAGGGTCCTAATTTTAGCCTGTTGCGCTAATTTTAGTATCCCATTCCACTACAAAGCAGTGTGAACATCTTCCACAGTTTAGTGCACAGTTCCGCTATATCTCATTAGCTGTTTTTCATAGCAGATTTATTCAATGATGCCTCTAAAGTTATGAATCAGTCTTTTTATAGTTGAGATTTTTAGTGAATCCTCTTAATTCCACTCTCTAGTTACCCTAAAAAATTCATGCAATTCCTAATGTTCATCAATGGGTACTTTCAAGACTAAGCCTGAAGCAATCTGAGCCAGATCCAGAGCACAGACATAACACAAGCATACTCGCATATTCTATTACCAATATTCAGAAACGTCAGAGTTCTACTGATGTTTTTGAGTCCTCACACACGTAAACCTGAAATCCCCACAACCATTCCATAAGCAGAGCTTAGTTTGCTCTCAAAATGTAATTTATTACTAAAGGTAAAGATTTTGTTATCCACCTTTTCTGCAAGACTCTAATGGTTATAGTGCTAATATGTAAACCACATGGATTTATGTTCAGGTGGGAACATCACTCAACATGCTAAGCAGGATTAAGACACTTTTAACCTTCTCAGTGAAGCTCTACAGACAAATACTTAAGACACCCTTATCCAGAACAAGGACAAGCATAACAGAGCACATTACTGTCATTCAGTGCAGTCAAGTGGGTTATAGTCTCAACTGCAAGGACAGTTTCTGTATTTTACTTTGTGACTGATAAAGTGCAGAGAGCTAAAAGTGGAATCTGATGTCAGTCTTTCTACATTAACATAATTCAAATATGTCTACAGGTAGCACTGTTACAGCAGCACAGCAGCCTATGCAGGTTGGCAGCCTGTATTTCTTCCCACCTCCTCATGCTTAGTAAGGTACAAAGCTCTGCCTGAAGTTTTTCCCACTGCCACGAAGTCCACAGAGGGGTTAGGGCTCAGCACAGCTTAACTTGGGGTCACTTTTTCTTGAAACAGGGTAACTAATGCAATTTCTGTCCTCTGCCTAATGACTAATTTCCACGAAACTTACAGGAATTCAGTAGTTTAGTTAAGTAGCAGAAGTCTGAAAACTGGCCAATAACTAAAACTTTGCTAAGGACAACCAAATGCACCTACACATCACAGCATTTGCATGAGACACATAAGCCTCTTTTCCTATACAAACAAATAAAGGAAAGAATCTGGAATATGAACAGTGAAATACTGGATGAACATACATATTAACTGGACTTTGAGACATGTGAAAACTAGAAAACAAACTAAACTAACATGGTCATCGCAGCTAAGGTAGATACAAAGGTTTTGATGCTGAAATTCAGACCACGTACAAATTCTGTTTCTCTTCCAGTCTCATTTGAGTTAGTACTCTAGCACTCTCATTTGTGGCTGCGTTCTACTTCACCCTGTTAAAATATTACTTAGATTAAAAAAAAAAAAAAAGAGAAAAAAAGAAAAAAGAAAAAAAAAAGAAAAATGCAGCTTTGCATATTAGATCATTTTTTCCACCTGAATAAACAAGTTTTCTTTACAGTCAACTGTAATACAGAAGTACACCTTCCTATATTGCAATGGGAGGAATTAAGTAAGTCTGCAGGCTCTCACACTTATTAATTTAAAAGTCAGTATAATTATGTAGTCCAAGAGTGGAATGCAGTCAAAAAGTACAACGAAGTGCAGAAGTGTCCTTTGCCATTCAGAACCTTCTGTGGTTTTGACAAGGGACTTTGCAATTGCTCCAGTAGCAGAGCGCTAATAGAAAGCAATGCTCTGAAGCTAACGTATCTTACACTTACCAGAAACTTCCGCTCCTCAATTCACAGAAGTTTTGAGTTCTTTTGATGACAGCTGGGGGAAAAAGCCCTACAGAAAAGGCAATACTCCACCATGTGGCATTGCATGAGCACAGGCAGAACCCTTCTGTAAACCAGATTTTTCCAAATCCTGCATTGAATTGACACATAAAGTATAAATTCATAGTGGATCAGAGTGGTTTTCTTGGAATTGTATTTTGACATATTTTAAATAAAATGAAAAAAATCGCTCAATTTCACCATAATATGAATTTGAAAAAAAAAGAATCTTTTGGTTCCCTATCTAATAATGTAATTCAGATACCTAGAATGGGATACTTCTCTATTTGAAATTACTATTTGCACATTTTAAACATGTTATGTCACACTTCCAAAAACTATAGAAGCATTTTGCATGGACTGAAAATGCTCAGTGGAGTAAAGAGAGAAATGTCCTTAAAAAGAAGTTTTCAAATTTCTATTCTCAGAAAAGATTCTGAAATCTCAAAAACTTCCTTAAGCTGAAATTTTGCCTTTTGTACTCTGGGTTTCCGAAGAAACTCCCAACTTTTTCTCTTTTTTTAAATCCTCTCCTACTCAGTTCATAAATTCATTGAAGTTTCTTAGACCATCTTTCAAAGTGTGCTCCAGTGAAGAAACAAAGTCTAAACATAAATAATTGTAATAATAATAATTAATTAAAAAAGCCAGAGAAAACCTT
The DNA here is from genome assembly GCA_026283785.1 of Coracopsis vasa. NCBI lineage: Eukaryota > Metazoa > Chordata > Aves > Psittaciformes > Psittacidae > Coracopsis > Coracopsis vasa. The sequence continues at coordinate 18,320 of JANHGB010068367.1, forward strand.
TAGTGTCATAACTCCCTGTACTCAAGCTTTTCTAACCACTAGAAATATAATTACCAGAACAGTTTTTGCTTAGAGGTAGAGAAAAAACTGCAATATCACCAAGCAAAAAATGCTACAGAAAATGAAAATGGGTTTTTTTCCTTTGTTACATTTGTCAATATAAAATTAGAAGTGTTCAATAGAAAAATGCTGAAAGAATCCTTCATTAAGTTTTCCTACAATCTTTATCATATGAAGAAGCACTTTTTTTTTTTATGGTCCCTCGCTGCTGATGCTTAAGGGCCTTGCTGCTTTACAACCTGAATATGTTTTAGACTGCAACCTACCTCAAGCCCAGTGAGAACTCTCATCGCAAGACATTGCAGGGGTACGCAGCCAATTTTTTTCCACCACTTTACACCCATATCTACTGTTTGGCTAAAAATTGGCAATCTTTTTATTCTTCTTTCATGAAGTCATTGCCCCGCTGTGATTGCTCCCAATTGCTTAACATCAAGCCAACTCAGTGGCTTGCTACAAGCCTTAGAGCTGAATTTAACCAAACTTTAACTTAGTTGTATGTAAAGTCATGACACAAAAATCATGATCTGTGTCTTCAAAAAATGCATTTACTGACAATATTGGAGAAGTGTGAAGCTTGATTTTCAGAGTCTTGTGTTCACATGAATCCAGAAGACAAAATATCTTCTCTCTATAAACTGAGTCTACTCAATTCCTTCAGGCTTTATTGAAATTACAGAATTTCTGACAGCTAAAAAGCAGAATAAAATCAACATTATGTTAAGAAAAATATATGCCTTATTATAATGAAACTATTTCAGCCCTTTCATAGCCAACCCTAAAAGTCCTGAGAGCATCAGATCACATAACTTCTTCATAGGTATATGGAAAAAACCCAACTCCAACAGTTTGGGTATCTAACTACCCCCATGCTTTTTACAACAGAGGTCTGTACTGTCTGAGGGCTGTCAAAGGTTGGGATGCTTCCGAAGGCAAACTGTTTACTCAGAGGCAGATTTGATCAAGGCTCATGTTTTCCAAAAGGCAGCTAGCTTACTTAGGCCCTTTAAAAAAAAACCTTCCCTAGAGCTCATCCACTGGTCTGTTTGGGCTGCATATTTTGAGCACCAGAAAGCTGTCAAACCAAAAGCAAAGAATTTGTTTGTAAAAGAAGCAAGGAAAAGACAAAGAGCAAAAGATAATACTGCAGATCATTGCAGGCTTCACAGAGTGCAGAACAATTGTTTTAATAACAGCTAAAAATACTTTCTTCTAAGAGCACTTGCTCTCCTGCCAAAGGCATTCAATACATTAAAAACATGTTTGCAGAATCAAAATATTTATAACACAACAAAGAAGTTGTCCTTGCTTTAGAAACTTACAATAGCTGGTTAAATTGGAACTACATTTTTCATAATACAAAAGATTAACAACCACAGAGAGATGTGAATATTGGCTTTGTTGACAACCTACTGTTAAAACAGGAAAAATACCAGAATGTGTTTTCTCTAGATCACCTGATAGTTACTTTGATGTAACTATCAATACAGTTATAGGACAAAATAAAATTTTACTTTCTAACCTTCTCCTTGCTATGTGACAGAAGCTAATCAAAAACATCTGAAATCTTATTCAGGAAAGGCACTTGATACTGTAGTCCTTTTCTTTTTAGCTGTTTTAGCTTTGGGTTCTTGCGACAGCTGAGCTAATTCACTTTCTTCAACTTCACTGCAATGCTTTCTTTTCTTTTTCTTTGACTTTTTATGGTCACTTTGGTAACCACTGGAGTCAGTGGTAGGCAACACATGCTCCTTTTCTTCTTGCTTATGCGTTTTCTTCTTCTTCTTGTTTTTATCATCACATAATCCATTCACAGCACTGACATTTTGCTCTTCTGCATTTTCCTTCCCAGTGTTATTAGTCTCATCAAGTGACTCCTCTGTAACATCATTTCCCCCAGAGTCATTCAAGCTATTTTCCTGGTGGTCAAGCTTTTGAGTTTCATCTCCATTTGTACTGTCAGTGACAGTCTCAGATTTTTTGGGCTTCATGCTGTAAAGAAATACACAAAATAAACTGATGCAGAGACATCTAAGTTCACCACACACAGTCCAATGTCAAAATTTTATAAAGCACAATATATACACCAAATAGATAAAACAAGCATTTGCTAAAACCAGCAACAGACAAAGAACATGATACTCTAATTACAGAAAGTCATAAAGCTGATTTACTACTTTTAGGGTAATTTCTATACGTGAATAACTTCCTTTTTACCACAGAATTAGTATTTTCTTTCAAATTTTACCCTCCTGTAATGTATGCTGTACAGACCATTTTGATTTTTCCCTTTTTCTTGTACTCCTTCATCCACTAATTTATAATTACACATTGGGTAGTAAAGCTTCTTAAGTTATTCAGAAGCACGCGCAATCAACAGCCTGTTCATACATGACAGAGTGCTGGTTTTACCAAGCAGTTGCCTTGCTGAAGTCTGTAGTTAAAACAAAGGCGATGCCAGAAAAGTCAAAAAAAGAAGAAAGCAAAAACCCCAAACAAAATAAAATAAAACAAAACAAAAAATAAAAAAACAGGTACTGACAGCACTGGAGAAAAAAGTTAAAAACCATGGAGAAAGAGATGTCTCCAGAGGCACTGAGGACAAAATCATTAAGTTTCATTGTAAATTCACTGAAATAGTCTAGAGCACCCTTTCAGATTAAGAAAACCAAAGAAAAAAATGTTATGATTTTTTCAGTAGTAGACAAATTGTACATTTAATTAAAACCAACCACATTGGGACTCTTCATCAGGGACTGTAGTGATAGGAAGAGGAGTAATGGGTTTAAATTTAAACAAGGGAAGTTTACGTTAGATATAAGAAAGAAGTTCTTTACTGTGAGGGTGGTGAGGCACTGGAACAGGTCCAAAGAAGTGGTAAATGCTCCATCCTTGGCAGTGTTCCAAGGCAAGGTTGGACAGAGCCTTGGGTGACATGGTCTAGTGAAAGGTGTCCCTGCCTATGGCAGGGGGGTTGGAACTAGATGATCTTACAGTCCTTCCAACCCTAACTATTCTATGATTAGTAGAAAAAAAAAATGCTCAGCAAATGACCACTTAAAAAAGAATATATCTGATCTCTTTTAAAGATAGCACTATTAAGATTTTTAGCAAACTGCTCTGAAAATTTACAGAGGCATACATGAAAAGAGGAAGCTGATGCATTCTCTTATATCATCTTTGATATTCTAATGTTTCAGCAAGCATTTAAGTCGCACAAGTATAGCTGTTTGTAGTTATCTAATGTGTGTGTGTGCATGTGTTTGTAAACACGTACATAAACACTGTGTTGAGAAACTGGACTGCTCCTCTTGAATGGCCTAAGCTTTTCGTAAGCACAGCTGCTCTAGACATTTGGGGGTGCTATTTTGGTCATGTATTTTAATTATGCAATCAACAGTTCACAAGTCAGCACACTCAGATTTTTAAAGCTAAAAAAGTACCTACTTATATTTTTCCAGAGAAAACTTCCATGAGTCTTTAACACTAGAAAGTTTAGTTTAATATAACTAACACAGGCTATATATAGGTACGTGCTTGTGTAAAACAAAGGAAAGCTTAAAGATTATGACATAAAGTCAAATCATTGGGCTTGTAACAAACCCATTAAAACAGTTAAAAATACTCATTAGTAGGCCACAATACCGGCTTTTAGTGAGTCCTCCTCGAATGAAGAACACCCCAGCTGCATCAGAATCTAAGTGCAATACTTGAAATTTCAGTTCATCGCCTATTTTTAATCCCAGGTCTTGCCACTGTGCAACTGACATTTGTTCAGGTTTAGGGATAGAAGCATTGAAGCATCCATGTATCAGGCAGCCAATATGACTAGGGGCCACTTTATTAATTACACCCTAAAAAAGAAAAAGAACATCATATGAAGCTATAGTAAAGATCACACGTGGTATATATTTAGTTCCCTATACGGACACTTCTCTACAAAATTTATGCACAACTTACGAAATCAGTTTATCTAACAAATAAGTTAACTCTTTTTCACTAAAATCAAACCTATTCCTATATACTCTTCATATGATTCCTTCAAAAATAGAATTAACCTCTACCTGTAAGATAAAGAAAATCAAAATGTGGGATTTAGCCATAGTGAGTAGCTGAATAGAACAGGTAACTCTTTCCTACAGCCATCAACTTTGCTTTAAAACCATTTTAAGTCTGATTTACTTGCCTCTAACAGCCTTCATGCTGGCACAGAACTACCTGGCAGCTAAAGATGCAGATGACACAGCTTTTAAGTTCTTCATTCATGGGGTTTCTGCCACATTTACATGTCAAACGTCATTTTCCCCAAAGATGCAGTGGGCGTCCGGCTCAACGGTTAATTTTATGCTATTCAATGGCGTATGGACACCCTTCGTTGCCGTGCCTTTCCTTG
>JANHGB010068373.1:0-32332 GCA_026283785.1 Coracopsis vasa
GATAACTAAGAGTATTATTTATGCTTAATTAAATTCATGCTGGTCTTGAAGGGTTTTTTGGTGGTGTGGGTTCTGGAAGATGTTGAACACAATTATCTCCAAATATGAATTGGAACTATTGCTCATCCATACTGAAAAATAAAGCAATATTTACTTACTAAAGCCATAATCTATTGACATGTAGGACAATCATAATATTTATTAATTTTAACCTGAAGCTCAGAGATTGAAGAATTCAGGGAGGGGAGGGAGGCACATTTAAAATCCCACAGGTTGTTTTGAAATAGCCAGTTTATTAAACACTAGTGATATAGTGATAGCAAACTATTTAAAATGGTAAAACATCAGACAAAAATATCTATGCCTATCAGTTCAAAACATATCATCGTAGAAGAATTACAACTATGTCTTCAATGAGGTTTTATAACTACAGCTGATTCAATTACATAATCTGATTGCTTACACAAGTTGGAATTAACAAGTCACTAAAATCTTTTAATGTTTTCAAACCTTTAACAGGGGCAGAAACAAATGAGTTTTGAGTAAAATAATATTTCGGTATTTTTACAGAAATTTCCCTTAAAAGTGGGATGTATTATTGGGCTTTTTTGAGCTTCCTACTTGATTTTCAGTTTAAAATTTCACCCTGAATTCCCCTGGTTTATTTCTAGCTGTTCTGTGGGAAATCGCAATTCAGCCCCGCCACATGCCAGCCCTGTTCATGTCCTGACCTGTATGCACATCCACTGTGTGAGCTCCCATGGCTTTGGACTGATTTATAGAAGCCACAATGTGACCAGCTGTAGGATCACTGTTTACTTGACTCAAGGCTTCAAATAGATGCCTTCGTTCTTTGACAGGAGATAAAAACAGAGTGTGCTGAGTACAAGTTCCCAGCATAGCAGACATATGCCAGCATTAGGTGTACTGTCAATTCTGGATAGTCATTACCTCAGAAAAAATATTTTTCCCCCTCTTACAAAATTATGAAAAGCTTTAGTGAAACAGAAGTTTATAAAAAATAAATGTTATTAAGTTACTGCTGGGAGAAGAGGAACAAAATCTTCCACTCTGTCTTCTACAGACACATGCATATCAACAGAAAGAACAAATGACACCATGAAATTGCCTGAAAGCTGCAGCTTGCCATGAAACTATTCAAGGTTGCTTCATTTCTTTTTTTTATTTTCATCAAGAAATAAGAAAAATGACTCCTGTTTCCTCAGTAGAGAAACAAAAATGACCATGTCCACCTCTTTTTTTTTTTTTTTTTTTTTAATAAGGACATAAGAAATAGGGACAAAGAAATAGGGACATATTCTCTTGTGCTCAGCTGAGAAATGACTGGGAAATTCTGTGGTTTCAACACCCAGCACCTACAGAGAGAAGAAGGAATGTCTCAAGAAACTGGAGTCAACTCAGCCCACTTTGCCAACTGGAAAGAACATTGGCTTGCAAGATACAAGAGGTGGCATTTGCGTGTGTCCAAGTAATACTTCACAGGAAACAGCAATTTGTCATGTAATATGATTGCTCATCACAGCTCCCAGAAAGATTAAAGGTTGCCCATTGTTGTCACACACCTTCACACTACTACTGCCACCTTGAAAAGGCTCAGTAAGTCAGTTGTCTTAGATACCAAAGTGTGGGAAGTGTTTTTTGGGCAAGGAACCCATTTTCACAGAGAAACCTGTATTAGCATTGAGTTAAAATTCTGAGGGACACACCTTCAGAGTTTGAGCTGTCTCCAGCATTTCTTTCAGTGTCTTGGCTGTTGCAAATCCTCTTCACAACCCACAAACTCTTCCCCCATTCAAAGCACAGTGAATTCAACAATGAAAACCCTGTCTTTGGAGACAGGCACCCAACTTAACCATCACCAATTTGCTGAAGTCCCATTCTGGATGTGGCCCATTGCACTCATCTATGCAAAGGATTTCATGAAATTTCTCCATCAGAACGATAACATATTCTTTCCCATTATAATGTAGGCAACAGAACTTTTTAATATTTCAAGAATTAAAACAGCAAATATAACTGTGTGAAAGAAATTAATAATGCTCTTGACATAACCCTCTGAGCCACCCAAGGCATTCACTTTGTATAATTTGAAGTCAGGACGAGTGCCTTATGCAGAAGCTTATTTTGCACTTGAATATGTTATTTCATCAACATTCTCTTCTATACTCCTTTTTTCTTACTTTGCCCAAATGTCAGTGACTACATATGCTGGAAGCATGTTAAAGGACCTTTATCCTGAAGAAGCATTTGTAGCAAAGACTAAAATTTGTGGACCTTAAAGATTTCTTGACATAATGGTCTAACAACCACTTTTGGTTTATTTTATTCTGTGTAACTGAATTACAGCCCAACACACTCTAATTTGAACCTTTCAGAGGAGGAAGCTGACCCTGTCCCAGGAATGACATTAAAAAATTCATGCCTTGAGACCTTTTAAGACACTTACTTAAACAAGAATTGCATGTGTTGATGTTCACCTTTCTTGTGAAATTGCTTACCAGAGAGCTTGCATGTAACTACCACTGCTTCAAAAGGACAGTGTAAATTCATTCAGTGGTACCAGCCAACAAGGTTGAGCTTATGCCAACATAAATCCTATTCAGCTGAGAGAACTCCACATCCTCACCCACATCTCATGGAGGACCAGTCCCAAATATTTAAATCAGATGTCCATGAAAATACAGCAATAAACTATGTCTTCATGAATGCACTACTAGGTCTGTGGTACTTACATAGCTTATATGACGTAATTTCATTTCTATGGACATGGGAATCTTCTTTAAAACAGGTGATAATAACTCATTAAAACAGTGTTAGGGAGCTGGAGGTACAGTTCTGGAAATGTTTTGTGTTTGCAGCTTGCTTGCTTCAGTCTCTATTAAATGTTAAGCTCTTTATAAATTCTTTTGACTTCATCTCTCCATGCAGTTCTCGCAGACTCACACGTCTCTGGCCTGAATCAACACATTCAGCTCAGAGAACTTTCCTGTAAGTTTTTTGACACAGTGAGATGGAAGCAATTGCATATTGTAGTTTATGTAGATACTCTTAAATTTGCCAGGCACTGTAGTCAACAGTGGGCAACTGAAAGATCCCGTGCTTCTGATACTTGCAGGAAATATATGTCTGTTTAACATCCAAATCCAATTTGAGCTCTACTGAACGTATCTCAGATGGACAAGCAAGTACTATTTTCTTATTGCTTGAGTTTTTAAAAACCAGTAATAACACTGTGGATGATGTGGTCTTTATCAGGCTACAAAGGGCAATATGAATATTTTAATCTCCAATAACCCAATAATCCTTCAAGCTCCTCTCATATTGGCTAAAATTAGTGCTTAAGGGAAGATACACCCAAAATAGATTTGATTCAGTGTACCTTGAAGAATAAAACTCAGCTTGGTATGTGTAATTTAAACAATATGTCCAGATTTCACTCTGGGATTTGTGCTGGGGAACACCCATACTGTCCTGACAAAACTTCCTAGAAACAGTCATTAAGGGATAGGAGTTAAGTGGTATTTGAGAGGCTTTTGTTTCTGTATCACCTGCAAATGCAAAGCTAAATAGCACAGACCCAAACACTGGCTTTAACAGGTTAGGAAAGACACAGCCCATCTCCTTGACATCAGTGCTGCCTTTGTCTGTAAAGCCACAAGAGACTAAATTTGCTGCAGTTGCTGTTTACCATTCTTCAGGTATAAAAGCCTGTATCAGAAGCCAGGAGTTCATCTCAGCAGCAGCAAAGACTCTGGATAGCATCGTGTTTTGCTTTTCTTTATATATTTTTAATTGGAACTGTTAAAACTCTTCCTATTCTCCTAGGTAGCAAAGTATTAAAGATGTAAGATATCCTTGTAGTTCACATAAGAAGTGACTCAGCTGAGAAAAGCACTGTTACAATGAGAGTGACAGGTACCATGGAATGTAATGATGCGATGTCCTAACTCAGTGACCATATACCCACTGCAATTAGAGAAGTACCCCTGGCTGGCAAGCACACTCATACCCATCACCATACCTGCAGTCTTATAAGGAGAATGCAGAATACCAACGTTCAGTTGTGCTGCTGGGTCATTTTTACTATCTGTAATGATATGACTGGAGCAATTAATTTGTTTAAAATTTTGAAAAGCAGTATAATAATTGCCAGGCTTTTCTTCCTTTAAAGAGGGCTTTTTGTTTCTATGTCTTACAGCACTGAATTAGTAGAGAATACAAATAAAAGTTATGTAGGAATATATGCAGTATATTTTGGCCCTGGAAAAGGCAACAGAAAATTGTAAAAAATTCTATCCATTACTGAGAGGGTTTTGCTCTGTTTCTTGTGGAAACTATTTTGCAGCTGCTGACCATTTGTCTGAATTAACAACAGACCTTTATTTCTTCTTGGTCTGACAGATTGTGTATGCTGGACTGCTCCATAGGATTTTTCCTATGCATCGTGGCAGTGCATGCGCACAATAAAATTTTTGAGGGGGAAGGGAAAACCCATTCAGATATCAGTTGTGGAATACTATATTCAGGGAGTTTTGAAGATTTCCAGCATTACAGGACATTTGTAAAACAACTCCACTGACTGCAAATTTTATTTTGCATTTAACTGCTTCATGAACATCCCAAGCAAACAACTGGCAGCCTGTGGTGTGTCAGATTAAATGACTGGTATTTAAGCTTTAAAAATGGTAATTAGACTTTCCCATTAGCCTTTTCTATTAGTTCAGCTGCACCAGGCCTACCAGCATAGAGAATCCTGGAGTAGGCATATCGCCACAGTATCATATTTAGCAACATACTAATTAAATCTGCTGAAAGTAAGAGATTCAACTAATTGACACTGTACCAAGGGTGAAAGTTTAAGCAGGCTTCCCAATATTGGTAGCTGTGATTCAGAAGGAGTAGGCATTTTTACGTGTATGTGGTGTAGATAAAGAATTTGTCACACCACTATCCTGACTCATCCCCAGGATAGATCAGTGGCAGGCTCCTTATCTGTACTGGACAAAACAAAAAAACTTATTCAGTATTGAATTTATGCGCTGAAGTAAAACAACCAGTCCATTTCACGCATCTCACAATGGAACAGATACTACAGTGCACAAATACTGCCATAATCTACCAAAGCTCTAACTTCTGCAAAATAGCACAAACCATTCCTTACAGCCTTTGCTTAGATCTACACTGCAGTGTTTCTTCACTTTCACAGACTCCTCGTCTCCTTGGTCTTTCTACCCTTCCCATTCTTTTATACTCATCCTTTGGCAGAGCTGTTAGAAACCGTTGTTAGCAAACAAACTTGCACCCTGCATACTTTACTGTGCTTTTTTGAATAGCCCAGCCTGGATCCCAGCCTGTGTCCCACACCATTGTGTCCAGTACGAAAAAAAATTGCAAGGCAGTGGAGATTTGGCCTTCGACTTTTGGCCCTGAATGGGGAGTAGGACATTAAACCACCACTCATGACAAATTTCTCGGTTCACTTCTGTTGTCAGAGGATAACTTCTGCTTATGATCGTTCAGAACCGGAAAAATGCCTTCTCAAATGATACACACCAAGGTTGTGGCTGGATTAAAAAGCAGCAGCCTTCAGTAGGGCCCCACCTGGCCAGAGGATGAGGAACATAGAACAGGTTCACATCTACTTGCAGCAGACCTCATGGCTGATTTTCTCATGCTGATCCTTTCCCATTTCACATATATTACAGTTGGTCAAGATACTAAAAGTCCTATTAGTGTTACTTTGCTTAGTACATTGAACAACTGTCTTGTGCTTTTTGCTATAAGACTAAGTGACCCTGTAAAAGATCTAAGAGTTATCATTCACATGTGGTAGGGGATTAAAGTCAGATGGTTGAAAGATTCATGATGCTTTGTCATCTATTTCACCCTTTCTTGGAGAGATGCTGCCCTCACAGGGATAGCTGGGCAGCTGTTGGAGCAGACCTGGATCTGCTCTAGTGTTTATAGCCAATTTATTAAAGCAAGATAATTTCAAGACCTGCTTCATGAGCAGATTGAGGTCCTTGTTTTGGCCATTCCATTTATAACCCTCCACGGTGTGTAAGCTAAAATCCTCAGTTAAGTATGGAAAAGATGCAGTTTATGGAAAAGATGCAACTTTTCCATAAGCACCAGTCACATGTGCAGGTAAAAAGCAGAAGAAAAACACCTCTCTGAGGGCTATATAATATTGCACAGGTAGTACCAACAGTGACATGAGGAGAGAGTACGCATTGTAAATTAAGGGGATAATGGTATTTCCAGACTGTAAATCACATGTCTTACATAAAAGCATGCAAGAACTCTACGTTGGTGTGGAAGGCTGAATTACACAAACAAACAACTAGGAGGAGACGGGACATAGAGAGCCACATCCTGCCCATATGGGAAAGCATGCTGGAGCCCAGAAGAGAGGTGTGGTTGCCTCATGCCAGCTACATGAACTGTTCTGCTGGGGCAGCAAAATGTTTCAAAGCAGGAAATTCAGAGCCAGTCTCAGAGGTTTCAGCAGGCAACTACAGAGCATGCTTCATGGAGCCATTTCCCTCTGCTTCTTTGATGAAAAGTAAGCAGCATGTGCCCCTGGCTGAGACATATTGCTGGCAGTAGCATATGCATTTGATAACAGCAGCTTTACCATTCAAGTAGGAAAAAAGATGTTTTTCCAATCCAGGAAAATCAAAACAGTGTTTGTTTCTCTCCCTGTTGGGATGAACACAGAACTTTTCTAGATCTAGAGAGGTGGAAAGGATGAGAAGGAAATAGAAAAATCATCTGCTCTCCTGAAACAAGCAAAAGTTAATAGGACACTCACCTGGAATGCTATGTTAGTTGTCAAGTCCCCCAGTACACGTGGCACTTAAATCCTAAGTGAGAGTTAGCTTATCGATCAATTAATATAAGGAAAGCAGGTATCCTATGGGACGCATTGCACTGTGTACACCCCATGAGAGGGTTGAAAAACAGCTTGGTAATCAAAGCACAGTGGGAGTGAGATGTGAGAGAAGCAAGATTTTATATGTAAATGTTCCCAAAAAGAAATGTATAAGAAAAGTATAAAAGCATGGCAGCATGGCCCTTTCTTGCTCCCTCCCACTATGTTCTGTCTCTTTACCTCAGGGCATAGTCTGGCACAGTGACTCTGAAATGCCTGACAGTATGTTCTGCAGGACTCTGAATGCCTGACAGTATGTTCTGTAGGAATACAGCTAATGACTTAGACATGAGTAGCCTCATTTTTGAGGCAGAGCAGGGAACACTTCTGGGTCCACGTGCATTAATCCTGCTGCACGTATTTCTGCAAGACAGGAAGCCAAGGCGGCTGCACTCGTCACATTCCTAAGTACCAAAGATTTCTGAGCAGAATTCCACCAGGCCTGCAGGGCCATCTCCTTCTTTTAGACTGAAATACTTGTCAAAGCAAATGAGTCCCTGTGCCACCAGTGACTCCAACAACACATCAGTAAGCTAAATGACAAAACCAAGACATGACTTTAAGGCTGCAAACACTGCTTCAGAAGCCTGTGCCAGGGAGCCAGATGTTGCCGGAAAAACATCTGGGATTTTTGATTGCCTTTAAGAATGAGTAGGAGGAGAATTGTGATGTGGTATGAAAAATAGCCTGCTGCATATTTTTTGGATTAATGACAAAATTACCTCCTTTAAAATACTCTAAAATGTAGGAATTTTAACTTATGTAGGATGGCTTAGCAGTAACAAAAAATATACATTGTACAGAAGTATGGAAAACCCTGAAAAGTTTCCAAATATGACATACCTCAAACACAGAACGTGAAAGAGTTTCATAAGGATATTTAAAGAAGAAAATTTTCCTTTCTATCCATAAGCAAAGAACATGCTTTCATAGGGAGGAATGGGGGGAGGGAGGAAGGGAAAATGGGGACAATTCAAATGAAGCAGCCCATTGCAGTTAGAAGCAAACTTTAATGTATACATTGGGTCTCCCCTGGATGTGAGTCCTGAAGGTATAAACCAGGAGTAAGCCTGGCCAGGAGGCATTTCTGCTGTTCTAAGCACTTAGTATTACGTGTATACCAGGACAAAACAGAGACTTCCAAAGAGAAAGGCAGTAGAAATTTCCTCTTCACCTTTCCACAAAGCTGGTGCTAATGAAAGCATATGTGCAGCAGGGAAAGGCAGCAAAAACTAAACCGAAGTTTTCTGTGGTCCTCCCCTTGCCCTGTGCTGCTCTGAGGGAAGGGTTTTGCCCCCAGTTGACAGCTAGAATTCCCAGCCCCTCCAAAACAAGTATCAGAGATCAGATTTAGAAAAAGTCAGTGGGAGCTGCACTTCAAACATAGAAAGTTTTGTGAGGTACTGTCAAAAATCAGTTCCTCGGGAACTCCATTTGGACACCAAAAATCAATGGATACTTTCAGTTAAATTTTTCTGTTCTTTAGCAAAAATAAACTGTCCAACTTTACAAGCCTGTGCTGAAAAAAACAGTCTCAGAGATCAGTGAGGGAAGCCCATATGGAAATTGGCAATTCTGCCTTTAAAGGAGGGTTACAAAGCATGCAGCCACACACAGACCAGCCAGCCGAAAACAAGCCACAGGCTGCCTGCCTGCACCAAGTGCTGCTCATCCTGCTCCAGGAGTGTCGAAGAAGCCCTTTGTTAAAAAACAGAGCCATTAATTGCAATAATGTTTGTGCGTAAGGGAACTGGCTCCAGTAACAAAGCAGTCACAGTGGTAGCACGACCTAACTTTTAAATTTCTGTAATTTTCTTTCAGCGTGGCCTGTTTTGTCATTCACATGTTCCGTACAGTAGCTTCAAAGAATTACATGGAGTAGAAAATAGTACCTTCAAGTAACCTTTTCAACTGTGGGAAAAACTTCTTTCTTCAAGAAATGAAAATGAGCACATTTTGCCTTTCTAACCAGTTTTTACTTCTTCCACCTACTTGATGCAGTTAATGTTCAGTAAAGCATGTCTTACACACCACACTCAAACTGAAAACATCTTTTTAATAATAAGAATCACATTTCTTCAGCAATGAGTGTCTACTGTATTTTTCTAGTGTTCTGGGATTCTGGGAGCAGTTCTCCTTGCCGTGGCTAAATTCCTTTCTTCGCTACAAATCTTTTTCACAGAAATTTAAAGAAATATATTTTCTCACTTAATTGTGTTGTCCAGTCTTCGGTTACAGTTATCTGCCACAGATACTGCCCTGCCTAGCATTTATCTGATGGAAACATGCTCCCCTTCAAGAGTTTGAAACACATTTTGGTATCTGGGTAGATCTGATAATTCCTGCTACATTTGTATATACTATTTCCACCCACAACAATTATTTGCCATCTTCAGGCAGGAGAGAAAGTGATTTATGACAATACACCAGACCTTAGCTGGTTTTTTTTTTACCCCAGTTATAACTTAATTACTTTTTGAAACGCTGTAATGTACTTCTCTTCATTTAGACATCTAAATACTTCCATAAGTTTGACTCCAAGTGACTTTTATGACTGTGTAAGATTAAGGCTGATTTTGCTTAATGTTTTCACTCAGCATGGAAAACAGAAGGCTGATGATGAAATCTCCTAGTAACACACAAAGTTAGGGACAACCTAAAAGAAGAAGGAGGAGGGATCTAGCAGAAATAACTGGATGGTTTTGAGAACTACAGTAGTAAAGCAAGGCACATAAAATGCACTAAATGCAAGGGAATGGGCTTAAGAGCAAGTAACAGAAACATGCTGTAAATTGGAAAATTAACTTCTGAAAATGTTAAAAGAGGGAAATTAATTTGCTCAAGGCCAATTTGGATGGGGCTTTGAGCAATCTGGTCCAGTGGAAGGTGTCCCTGCCCCTGGCAAGCAGTTGGAACTAGATGAGCTTTAAGGTCCCTTCCAACCCAAACCATGCTATGAAATACAGATGCAAGAGCAGTGGAAGACATAAAACTAAAGACATGGGTACAGTTTGAGCAGCTGCTAGATAAGGATCACTCCTCCCTTTACACCTAACTTGAAGGAGGAGTGTAGCTCTACTTTCACATACAGTTGCATTACATAGGGTGAACAGATATCACCACTCATCAACAGCTGAGAAAGGGAAGGTACTATCCAATCTTACAGCAAGGCACACGCTCTTGTCCATTTTCTTGTGCTGGCTTTGATGCCCAGTGGTCCTTTGTGTGAGTTGGCTTAACTGTGCTGAAAACCAACCTACCAAAAATATATAGTATAATACAGCAGAGACTAAGCAAGCCAGAGAGAAAAAGATTGAGGGTAAGAGAAGAATAAGAAGCATGGCTCACATTTCAGCAGCAGTGAGCAAACCCCTACAAACCTCAGCTGAAGTATGGTCTTCAAAAGGCTGCCTGTACCTTGGCTCATGAGCAGGTGTCAAAGGTCCTGGTGAGTTTTGCCATTTTGATAACTGTTATTTAGGAAAGTCCTAAAACAGTCACTAAAAAAGGCCATTTGATACTAACAAGCTTGGTGACCAATTGTTTGCAGCAGCTTAGATCCAAAACAGATATGTAAAAGAATGGTCTGTCTAGATTTAAGTCGCCATTTCCAAAGGCTTTGATATTACTACTACTCATTTGATCCAAGGGTCCTAGCTGTTTGTTCATGTTTCCAGCTGAGAAGACAAACTGTTGATAAACTGGAGTTTTCTTTGATGCCACCTTGTTTAGAAGAAATTTGCAATGCTTCTGTTCCCTCAGCATGGAAAATCTGCCAGATCAGAACATGATGTCACTGAATCCATGCTTTTAGCCAAAGCCTTAGCCTAAGTTCTCCTATTTGCCCTGCTCCCCCTCACCTTACTCGTGTATCATGGATTGCTGCCTCTTGCTTTTCCGGGCAAGCTGTTATTCCCATAGACACACCCCAGCAAATACTCCCTAGAGTCTCCCCAAGTCATTTGAACTCTTAAGCTTTTTGTTTCCCTTCAGTTGGAATAGAAAACATGGGCTTAACTGACTTTTCAAGCTCCTTTAGGGGAACAGCAATGATTAAACCTCCTGATACTTGGGGACAGATTTCTTAAAGCAGCAGTGTGATGTCAGATAAAAATGTTCCCATTTGTGGGCAGAAGAAGTGATGACTGCTTTTTAAATATTTGCGAAAGTGGAGGCAAGCCTATTGACATCCTGAGACTTCCTGGTTCATATTCAGTAGCATGGCTAGGGCAAAGTGCTCCTGTAACACTTTGGACACCTGAGTACTCGTTAAAGGGAAAGCATGCAAGGGACTCAAATGGTTGTTGTGCTCTCAGAAAACAGACTAAAATGAATCTGTTATTTATTAATGTCTATGCCAGCACTGAAATGAGTACTGAAGGTCTTGACATTTTCAGTTTAAAGTCTTCACTATTTTCCCACATCATTATTTCTATTAACACTAAACATCTGGAAAACTCTCCTTAACCAAACCTTAGAATTGAATTCCATTTTCCAGACTAATAACAACTGTTCTGCCAATCCTGTTTACTCTACAAACTCACCTCAAATTGTGTTATAGTTTCTATCCTGCCCTCTCCTGCCAAAACCTTGTACTCCTCTGTACATTTAATAACACTGTCTCTCTGACTTGGCATCCTGATCTATCAAATTATGCTGATGTTAATAACATCTCTAATATAGGCATAATCGGACTTCTTCTGCAGCAGTTAGCTTCACAGAAACCTTTGGCCTGCAAGAAAAAAGCAATGAGAAGTTTTGGGAGGAAGTAGGACATGAGGGCATAGGAAAGTCCCTGAACCTTCTCTCTGCATTTAGGATGCATAGGATTCTAAGAACTAGGATGTTTACCGGAAAATTACTTCTTGCCCCAGCAGTAAGTTTTTTATAGTTTCCTGGGAAGTCGCACAATCAGCATTCATTTCCCTGTTTACACTCAAGTAAAGCCTAGCAGCATGTGCTCTCAATGAGATCATCTCACATCAGTCCTGAGGGCAGGCTCCCCCAAGGGATGAGATACATTGACCCTCACCAGAACGATACTTCCACATCAGTTCCTAAGACAATCAGACTGAATACAGGACTAGTAAAGTTAGCTTAGGAGAAAGTCAGCTGCCTTATAAGAAGACTCAGGTTCATTGGTTAGTAGAGCTAGAAACTTTCAAATCTAACCAACTGCCAAATCTAGTCAAAGCCTACCCTTCTCAGGGTTTTATACACCCTTAGCCCTGGACATCATCCAGGGCCTATGAAAGACTGGAATTAAACCCTGCATTCTCTCCTTTTTAAATATGATGCACAGTAAAATGGGGTTTACTGTCTATTTTAGCACAATGGAGGAAGGAGTGGAGCCGAAAATTGTGTCTTTTTATAGAAGATCTCTAAACATGGGGCTGCAATTATTCAGGGGCTAAGCAGAGGAGAGGCAGGAATGTTTCCAACACATTTCTAAACTGCACCACTCTGGGAAAAAAACAAGCAATGCAGATAATTCAGGACAGACAGAAAGCAGGAAAAAGTGTGAGACTTTTTATGCAAGTGATTAGGGCACTTACATAAAGCATGTGGCATCAGATCACTTCTACTCCAAAAAGTGTTGAACAGTGGGTGGATAAAATGCTCACCAAACCCACTATACATCTAAAACCATTTGCAGTGTAGAAACCTGCAAGCAAAGATCTGAACAAGCTTTTCACTCCTGAGCAATTAGTATTCCTTTGCTACGGGCAAGATGCACAGCCACCTGGATCCATTGGTGTCTCCTTACCCCACAGAAACATCTTCGTGTAACTTGGCCTTCAGTCATTCAAACAGTTTTGAAAACAGCTCTCATAATGACACATACAAAAATCAGTCTTTATATAGGGCCATATTCTGTGCCTGGTCATAGCAGTAATCCTCTTACTTAGGTTCACTAGCAGTGTTCATACACACAGTATCCAGTCCGTAAGTATTTGTACTTAAGCACAGAAATGCAGTCACTGCAACAGCCTTATGCAGTTATCTGAAGGAAAACAAAAAAGGATATTGCTTACAGCAAAAGGGAGAATGTACTTACAACAGTTACACTTGTGTGCTGTGAATATGAGAAGTCTGAATAACACATTTGATGAATGAGAACTACGTTTAAAAAACAGTGTGTTCCATTTTACTAATCTGCGTGAGAGTGAAATTGTGGGGAAAAAATATTATGCTAATATGAAACCACATCAAGAAAGAAATCAGAAAATATGTGTAGTTAATCTTCCGCCCAGGAAAATGAAAGCATGAGAACAAACCCTAACTTTCTGAAGAGACAGCTGATGTTGGTGTAAATCACTGATGCATAAGTATGTGATTTTCATTTAGAATTATGTCCTGAGCTGTTTATATAGCCCACGATTCCTGCTCAAATCTATTTAACAGTAATAGCCATGAGCTTTGCTACTCTTCAGAAATACAGTACAATGGAATTATTCTAGTGCTGCAAAATGGCTCATTCTTACTTTATAAATGACTTCTACGTGCACAAAATCAGGCTGCACTAAAAAGAGCTGATGAAAACAACATCTCTTCCTCTTCTTCTCTGTCTCTGCCCCAAAAGGAAAGGAAGTGGAGGGAAAGGGAGATGTGGAGTAAAACTGCAGCTTTTAAGGCTTGCACCTGCAATTCAGGACATATATTATACCCACCTGACCTTAGGCAGAAGTAACTAAATCTGATTAACTGGGGTACAAAAAAAAAAAAAATGGTAAGAACTTTTTAAGGGGACTTCAAGTGTTCTAGAATTTATTCCATTTCTTTGATGCACTCCAATAAAGTTCCCAGGGGTTTAGGAAGCAAGTTCTGGATTAGCAGAAAAAAATTTGGTCTTAAAGACTGTACAATTCAGTTGAGATAATAAACTTTACCCAGATTTACAGCAGAGATAGTTACATCAATCAGAGTCAAAATGCTTGCTACAAATAAAGATATTTTTCACTTTTACATGAATTTTTCAGTTGCTGCTAAATTTAGCAAGTTACTGCAGATATTGGACAGAGGAGACGGAAAGCAGAGGAGGAAAAGTTATTTTTTATATTTTTTTAATCCTCTTCATCTAGTTACTAATCTTAATTGAATTAGTTTTCAGGTGAATGGGTTACCTCTGGAAAGAAAATGGGAATTAAAACTCCCACCATACTGTCGTCTCCCTTGGAGCCAGAAATGATGTCTCCAGAAGTTTCCTCAGAACTGGGCGGCAGGGAAGAGACCAGGCAGACAGAGCAGAGGAGGACAGGCCTGTGGAGTCACTGGCCCCACTACAGATTCCCTCCCTTCCTTCAGCATCTGGACTAACTGAGCTGTGCTCTGTCTCCCAACTGTGCCCCACACATGATACTCTGAAGAGGAAGACAGATTGCAGGGCTCAAAAAAATATAAAAGCTTATTCCAAGTATTTTTGGGTTGTAATCCACATAACTTGTCTTATATATCTACCACAGCATGAGAAAAGCTGTATTCAAAACAGCCTATTTTTCTGAACTGATAACTAATACCACAAAAGGATCACTTAACATTAAGCCCAGCCACAAACTGTCATTGTAAAATAACTTTATGGAGCTGGGAAGTGCAAGTAACTAAGTTGAGATTTGCAAAGCCTCTCTCCACTCCTTTTGGTAATGTGATCTTTTTTGTCCACGTGGAAACATCAGTTGTCTCAGCAATCCCTGTTGTCTCCCTGAGGAGATGCTCTGAGATGAAGGAGGTGCTGAGGACATGCAACAACCTGGAGGAAGCCCTGAGTGACCATGGCAAGGTGCAGTGGAAACCAGGGTGCTCCTCCATACTAGGGAAGACCAGGAGGCCTGACATGGATCTAGAGGATTCCCCAGAGAAGGAGGAATAAAGCATAAATGTTACTACCATAGAGGACTGATAGACAGGGTCCATGCTAAGGAAAACTCTCCCATAATTGATCATCTGAAGACCAGACATAGCCCCACTTACAGAAGCAGACCACAAAAAAGACCATGGAGCAAAACAGGCAGTGAGGAATTTCTTCAAGCCCATGTTCATGAGGAAAAAAAAGATATTTTTTTATAGTTTCAGGCTCCATAACAAAAATATATCTATGCGTATGCATATGTGTATATATGTTTCTATGTATTTATATACATATTTTTATATCTTTCTATATAAAAGCAGGCATGGCAACGTCAGGTACTTACACCTTCTTGTGTAAATTGTAAGGAAATTTGCTGGGATCACAAGCAAGTAGATAAGAAGAAGGCAAGGGTCTGTCATTGAGCAAGTAAGGCAAATGGAGCTGTATACGCACTTTATACCACACACACACACACCAAGAACTCATATCTTTGCTACCTGTAATTATCACACTGAGGATACTGTCAGAATGTTTGCTACTGTGTAATCTAACTTTCTCCAATCAAACCTGCTAAGTACTTCGTAGAAGTGGCAGTTTATTACTAAAACTGATGCTACCACCTGCCTTTAAATTTAGTTTAACTGAAATATAATTTTCTAGCATATAAATGAGTTTTTCTTGTACAATAAGTCTATCTTGAAAAGAAAAAGGGTTTATGAACTTTACTAAGTTTCAAAACCATTTCTGATCCTTTATATCAAGCAAAGGATCAGATGTCATTCCACATTACCCTTTCCAAGTAGCAAAAGTGTTTCCCTCTGTGCTTCAGTTCTCACTTTCCTCCCAAATGCATTTCTATCCTCAAACAACGTATTACTTGTCCTTTCATCTGTAGCATGTTCCAAGACTACACCGACAGAATGTCCTACGAAATAAATTATCTGAGTTAGATGAGGGTTTTTTTAAGCGTTCACAGAGGTTAATTTTGTTGTCCTGGTTGTTCTGTTCTGTTCCTTTGCTAATCAAATTGTTTCATTAAGAGATTCTCACTTTCCATTACCTTTCAACAAAGCAGTTGCTTGCTTGTTTCTGTATAAATGGAATCATTTCACTAATGTGGTTTATTGCATAGCTGTATAAACAGAACAGTAATACAAATAAAGTGCAGACTGAGAATGAGAATAAGCAGTTAGGGCTGGGGAGTTCTTATATCTGGGAATTTCTTATATTTGCTCTATTGCCTGAGAATATTACATGGAACAACATCCTTGCTGTTTCATATACTTTGCAGCTAAGATGATCTAAGATGATAAAACTAACCTTCAGCTCTGGATGTATGTGAACTTCATGAAAACTTAGACTCAAATCTGTATTTCCAGCAAGTTTAGCTGAAATAGTGCTTTAAGTGTTAGGACTCTTGATCTTTTAGGAGTTTCATGGTATTCCCTTGGCATATGTTCCACTGAGATCACCGAGGGTTGAAATTTTCAAAAGCAAATTGCAAATATGATTTACAATTGGAATTTAAATTCCATAAACACTATGAAGTTGGAATAAGTGCTCACCAAAACTACATTTTCACAGCCTAATGGAGCCGATGCAGTTGCTGTGGGTGAGCAATAGTCATGCACATGTCTCTCCTCCCCTGCCCTGCTTGGAGATGTAGTCCTGCTCCTTCATGTACACCAGCTCTGGCATACATCTTATCCTACAGTAAGCCCACACTCTAGGGACTGAAGCAAAGAGTAACCTGTTTGCTCTCCCACATAGGTCAGCATTCTGGAAATTTAGGTTTCAAAACTGACACTCTGTAGAGAAGAAGAGCCGTGTCATATTTTCAGTTTTCCCTATGAAGCCTAGCAAAGCCCATCCATTTACACTGTGATAACATCAGAAAGTACTCTGGATAAAACTATCCTTTTATTCTAAAGAAGGGCTGTGTATAAGACTAGGGAAATGTGGTTTACCTTTGTATTCAGTATTCATGAGAACCATAGTTTATTGAAGGTTCATAGACAATGCTAAAATTGGAGCAGATACCGAAAATAACCATAAAATTTGTTTGAAGTCTGGATAAGTGTTTTTTAGTGAAAAACTTCAGAAATCCAATCTATTTAGTTTACCAATTATAGAGAGATACAGTGAGTAAGTTTCTTTCTTCATGAGGAGATTATTATTAAGAAGATCTTTAATCTTGTGAAGAAAAGTGTACCAAGAATCAGCGGTTCAAAGCTGAAGCTGAAAAAAATCAACCTGGAAATGTTTCTTTTTCTTTCTTTCCCTTTTTTTTTTTTAATCACTGTGAGAGTAATTAATTAATGGGATGGGGAGAAACTGTCAAGGGAGCAGTGGATTTTCTTTTCTTGATGTCTCCAAATCAAGACTGAGTAACTTTCTGAGGAAGTTCTTTTACCAAACGTCAGTCAATGAGCACAGTAAAAGGGTTACTGGGTGAAATGTACTGGTCTGAAACGTACAGGAGGTCAGAGTAGGTAATCTAACTATCCCTTCTGTACTTAACTTCCAAGAATCCATGAATTATCCTAGATTTGTTGGCATGCAGTAGGATTGAAAGAGCAAGCCTTTGAGGGAAAAACTGTTTGCTATTTGCCTCAGGAAAGTAACTTCTGTTTCATGCAAAGGAAATCAGATTGATTTGTATTAATGGTGTCTGGCAGAACATTTTCTTACTTGCTTGCCAAAGTTTTGGTAAGGGTTTTATTGCCAGCTGTAAGAAGCAATATGAATTGATATAAAATATACAAACAACTTGGTAACCTTCTCATGGGAGTGAAGTATACATCATGAACATAATTTCTTTATTTTCTTTCCCTTCAGAGAATTAAGGAATTTGGCTCTTTCCAAAGTGTAGTAATCATGCCTAAGCACTTTATAGACTTCTAGTGAGAAACTGCCAAGCCTTAGAGACTTGTCAAGGGCAGAGGTTCAATATTAATCTTAACCACTGTCATTTCAACTGCATCTGAGCTCCCTCTTCTGACGTTTAGATTTCTTTTTAACCCTTTAGAAGGACTGTAAAATAATCCCACCAAGTATAGTCCCTGGAGCAGGTACTGTAAGTAAGACCCATCAGAGTGCTGTGGACAGTAACTCCCTTGGCTGCAGGTCCATACCTACCATTTCAAGCAGGAATGTCCGTGATCCTTTGTTAATGATATAAATACTTTCTTTTTGCTTAAACTACATTTTTCTGCCACTATCTTTTCTGCAAACCCTGTAAGGGTAACTGTTTTGAATACAGTTATACTAGGAAGAAAAGTCCCTAGACATTTCATACACTTCTCCCTGATTTACTGAATCTGGATAGCTTCCTATGATGCTGTCCAGAATAGACACTGATCTTAAAGCTTGCACAATATTTAAGGAAATCAGTTCTTTATTATCCTCAGAGATATGCACTCTTCTTTAATCACATCATAACTTGTATTGTAGTTTATGTCTAAGCTGTCATCCTCAGAAGGCAACATTTTATTCTTTTTCAAATACACAGACCCATATATGAATAAACATTTCCTGTCTTTTTGGCTGCCAGGCATTTGACAGCATTCTAGCAATTTTTTTGTTTGTTTTTGATAATATTTATCTCTTTGACTAAAATTTTTGTAACTCGTAAAAATTGTCTGCATGGTCACACATCCCCTAAGACATCTCCACCCACAGCTATATTTCAGTATCCTCAGCATACCAGTCTCTTCAGTGTATTTGAGGTTTCATCTTGCCAGGCTTTTTTTGGCAAGAAAATAACTGCATGGTGACTACTAGTCACTAGAACAGTTAAGTGAAGACTACAGTCAGCTATCAGCATTTTCACTTGACTTTGCATGATGTTGTTGTTTTCCTACTTTATGCCCAGGAGTTTTAGTCAAACTCTTTTTGGTCAAGGTAAGTGGTTTTCTAGCATAGTAAAAAATTCACCACCCAGAAAATATTCATTTTACTCATAAGACCATGGGCATGTCTACTGCACTCCAAAGTGCCTAAGCTTGCCCCTTAATGAAGACCAAGGGAGAAGAAATCCCACATGGTAGTTGATTGTTATCTTTTAGGACGCATTTTCTAAAAGATACAATAGTGATGAGGTGGGCTGTGTGGAACCGGTTTCATTTCTGCCAGTATGATCACATTTTAAAATCACCTTGAACTCTATGCTAGCCATGAAGATCTGATGGAAAAGCAAGGAGTTATTTATCAGTTTCCTCGAGGTTTTTCTTGCCAGTCTACAGTCCTCTGGCCACCTCATCTTCTCTCAGCAGATCTGCTTGATAATACCTGCTTCCTAACATGGTACCAGCAGAAGATATGAACTAGTGGCAGCAACAGTAAATAGTTTGTGAGAAAATGTTAAGAAAAGAGATGAAGAGCAATATATAAAGGAACATCCTACACAATGAAAAGAGTGGGTTTAGAAGGTTATTGTGCACATTATATTGAGTTTGGCAAATGCTGACCATTCACAGATCCCTAATGATAGCCAACAGGCAATTTTGTGCGTATTTTCAGCAAAAAGTGAGCATGGAATAGTTGCTATTCAGACTGAGAAAAGTTATACCATCCATTAAACTTTTTTAGATTTTAATTATTTGTCTTTTTCTAACTATAAATACAAAATTAATTATAGAGTTGAATATATACAAAAGGAAAGACTGAGAGAATGAAGGCAGCTCCCCACAACAATTTATCACACTGAAATCTAATCTTCCAGCACTGAGATAAGTACCTAAGTTGTGATGCTGCAGGCTACAGAGAGTGAGGATCTCCTTTAACAAAAATATCTGTCTTGGTTGGTACCACAGAGTCATCCCAGATCATATGAATTTCCATTCTCATGCTCTTTCTCTCACTTCCATTCTGACAATAAATTTCATGCTGAACTGAAAAGTTTCTCCATCTGGAGTCGAAACTTAAAAAATATATTCAAGGGGAAAAAAAAATCAAACTTTCATTTTCAAAAGAAAAATAATTCTTTCCAAAGATCTGCAATCATCTCTATTCAAGTGTAAAAGCTGCTAATGATAGCTATGTTGCGGGATTATACACCATATATCCATAAAGACTGATGCTGTATATTTCTTATTTGACCTGGATAGATTACTGTTGTCTTCCTTGGAACCCTTCATAGCTGTATTGCAGCTCTACTGGGCACAGAGAAGTAGAAGATGAAGTTCAAACAAGGCTTATACAGGCTCGCCATTCTACCACTGTGTTTTCTAACCCCAAGGTTAGCAGGGTTAGATAGTCAGTGCTGAAAACAAAGGCCTAATTGAAAACAATTCCCTAATCTGTAAAGCAGCTTCTGTGAATGCTGTCACAAGTAGAGACTCAAAACTCTAAGTGCAGGCACTGGATCTTCCTAGCTCATTTGCTTTGCAGCTCGTATATTCAAGCGTGACCTCTTCATGCCTTTCCCTCTATACATTTTTATTCTTGAGTGTAGAGATATAAATGTATTATGTATTTCTTTCTGTTGTAATAATGCCAATTACACTTCAGTGTACTACACAAGTTATAATGCCAGAAGAGGTTGTGAATAGATGCTATTTGAAGGTAACTACTGCTCAGAGAGGAGAAAATAGTTGCGATTAGATGCTTTCATTTCTATGCATGATTCTGTGACCCTGAAAAGAAGCTAATACCAAAGCCTTTCTCCTCTGATGATAGAACCTAATATCTGAGAATCTACCATATTTATTCTCTTGCCAGGGATCATATAGACCAAAGATAAGAAGAAAAAAATCAAAACAGTGTAACTTGGTGGATAGTGCTTTATGGAATAGACCATCAGAGAAATATGACTGATAATTTGGTAGGCTCTTTAGAGGGTAAAAAAATAGGTGAAAATAAAAATTTAGAAGTTGCAACATCTAGAAGTTTTAAGCACTAAGCAGAAGACTGGTAAATTATCTAGTGTACAAACATTCTCCTCCAATTATAGTGAAACAAACAAATAAACAAAACAAGAGAACACCTTTTTGATAGGCTATCTTAGAAAAAATTCCTGGATATGAGAAGCAAATACACCATGCAGATGGGAGTTTCAAGTTCTCCTAGGTTGTGTTGACTGTTTATATACAGGCATGTGTTTAAAAAGATCTCCTTGTGAAAAATGGCAACAATTCTTGCGTAAACTAGCTGTAAGAGAGTATTCATTATGTTGAACACTCTAGTCTAGCATTACACAAACAAAGCTTCTGTTGTGACACCAGCTAACAGGACACAACATGATTCTACAGTGATAAGGCAGATAGAATTTGCAGCATTTAGCATGATGGGCTGGTCTTTCCAATGTGGCAATAAACACAATGTATACTTGTCTACATGGTCATTGAGAAATTGATGATTGAAACTCAGACCCACAGACAATGCTCAAATTATTATTAAGGAAATACAAATAACTGACCTATTTAATGTCCATATAATATCCTGTCGTTTTTCCAGATCACCACAGATTTCTGCTGGCATCTAAGCCTGAAAATGCCCAAATGAGTATCAGCTGCAGTCTCTCTTACATGTGTACCAGCTGTAAACTGATATATATAGAAGGGGTATGAATTTCTTTCAGGTTAATGGACACATTAGTAACTACCTAGACTCCATCTGGAGTTCTGAGCCCTGACTTGAGAAATGCAGGTCTAAGCCTTGAAATGTCGTGCTGACTGAGGCCTCAGGAAAGCTGCATTCATAAGCAGCGGGACCCGTATGAAGTGATTTGCTTTGTTCTTGAGGCAGGGAGGAGGGGATGGGTGGGGGGCAAACTGAATAGCTCTTCTGTGACTCAGTATCAGAGGAAAAGGCAGTAATAAACAAGATCTCAAGAGCACATAACAATCTGTACATTCCAATACATAGAATGCATCCTAAAATGCTTTCTTGAGACGAATGGCAAGACAGATCTATAGGAGAGGTTTTCAATTCTTTTCCAAAAGAGCTGTGAGAAGACTATAGAAGAGATTCCAGGATCCTAGCCAAAGTACATCAGTCCCTGGATCAATGGGCTCCCAAGAACAATTGCTAGAGCCATAGAGAGAGTATCTCATGATGATGTCCAGGAATGCTCAGGAGAAAGGAGCGACAGGGGTGTCATTGGGAGCAATCATGTCCACCTCCCATTAGATCCATTTCCGAAAGTGAAGAGTTTAAGAACCTGCTTCTTGCAATCTCCCCTTCCCAATACTCATACCTTCAGCACCAAATGTGCATTCCTCCAACCCCTCACACAAACAGCTTCCAAGCCTACTCATATGGCCAAATAGTCCTGAGGTTAGTGAGCAAATTAAATTGTTCCTTCATTTTCACTGTCCTCAGCCTCCCTACCCCTGCAGCAGGCCCACACCTTTACTTGTAATTCAATTGAAAAGGCTCCTAACAAACTCCCCAAGCAAGACCCAGCAAAAGAGCAGGAGCAGCACATCTCTCTCTCAGAGAGCAATATAAACACAGCTTGTGCAGTAGACTTCTGATTCAAAAAAATCTAATTTAGAAAAGATGATTTAAGGGATTTAGGAATATAGATTGAAACTTATAAAGCTTTTGCGCTACAGCTGAACCCAGCCTCAGTCTTCCTAGGGACCCCAAGATAACATATTTCATCAGCCTTTGGCCTAAATTCTGACTTCCCAAGATGGGGATAAAATTGTTCTCTCTCACTATGATTTTGTGAGGATAAAATCTGCTGTTGATCATGAGGCACTCAGACACAGTAACACAGACACTAAAAACAGGACATAAAATATAGTCCCAGACTACATTTCTGCCAATATTTTAATTTCAGATGTGAATTCCACACCATTTGCAGTGCTGCTGTGTAAAAGCTTAGCTTCGATTAAAGCGTTTCGTATGAGCAGATGTGAGCCAGTATGTCCTGTCTTCACTAATCCTTTTTCCTCTTTCCTTACCTTCCTTTTTGCCTTTACCAGAGCTGCAGGGATCTTAGACTTGAAGTGTAGCACTGAGTTCAGGAAAAGTAAGCTTTGTTCTTCCCTTTCTGTTGACATTTTGTGTGACCTCAGGGAAATCATTTAACTTGTTTTTTTTCCCATGCACAAAAAGAGGGCAAGGATGTTTTCTTTGTCCCATCTGCCAGTATTATACAGCAAGTTCCCCCATCTGCCTCTGACTACATTTGCAGACAGTGGACCTTGTCTGCATCTTGTGTGAGGCTGTTGAACACCACCATGGCTGCAATACAGAAGAGTAGCAGTTAACAGATGGTGGCAGTAATGTCAGGCCCCGAGCTGCTCAAAGGAGATCCCCTGGCTTTGAGGTTATAAGGAGAAAGGTGATGCTTTCCACCCACCTTAATGCTACTTCCATATGGCTTTGGGGAAGGACTGCAAAGAAAGCAGAAGGCAGCTGCCAGCTAACGGGAATAACACGAGCCAAACTGGGAAGTGGTGGACATTTGCACCTTCTAAGATTTTCCTGTGGCCTTTTTTTGCTCTGTGCCAATCTGAGGCTTGCTCTGGTCCTGGCTGATCTTCTCCCCAGCTTCACAGGGTCCTCTCCCTGCCTCCTCCCAGCGTGCTCCCCAACATTCTTCCATACCCTTGGGGTGCCCTCCTCCCTGACAGTACTGTCTTTTTCCTACCTCCTGAAAAGGGAAACACTTTTATGGACGTTTCTGCTTGTGATGCAGTGCTCTCTCCCCCATTACTGTGTTTGTCTTGTCTAATTGTAAACCTTGGGCTTGGGGGAAACTATCTACTACTCAGCAATTGACCACCACCCTGAAAAACCTTACTTTGTTGGTCCTGCTACTCTAATAAACATGGTGATAGTGGTGGTTGTTGTAATTAATGCTAATATTAATATGTAGTCCTCCAAATATTGATATTAATATTTGCAACAAGGTAAAGAGACTAACACTGGGAATGGTGGACCTTCCACAGAGCTGTTGGACCTTGTTACAAACCAGTTCTCAGAAAATATGAATTTCTACAATTTCCATGAGTTCTTTATTATCAAATATCACTAAAACTAGTCAGAAAACAAAGCATTTTAGGTACCATCCCTACGAAAGCTGCTTGAAATAAAATGGTATGTTACTTCTTAGAGCTAATAAAAGCACAGTGCAACCAGCAGCAGCAGGCGTCAGTGAAGTCTTCATAATTTCTTTGGAAACCAGAGCTGGCTTGATTTTCTGTTTCAGAAACACCCAAACATAGTAGTGATTTCAGCAGTGCAACATTTTACTTTTCACATTTTCTCCTCATCCTATATACCTGCTGTTTCACTGGTTAAGATCATGACTTCATTAGTGAAGTGTAAGAATAACTTACTGAGTTTACCAAGTACTGCACTAATTTTACCAAGGATGCCTTTTAGAAATATCATCTGCAGCTGACATACGTAAACACACATGCTGGGTAAAGCAGAATTAAAACCAGAATTTGAGTTGCTCTTATCTCTGTTTAACTGCAGCAGGTTTGTGATACTTGCAAAGGTTTAGGTATGGTGAATGGATAAGTGAGTCAATACATAAAAGATATATTTGTGTGTGTAGATATATTTGTAGGTATATATAGATTTGGATTTCAAAGTACAAAATTTAAGGGGAAAAATATTGTGTTTGTAATACTTCCTTTGTACCTAAATGAAGTAAAAATCTATCATCAGTTACTAAAAATAAAATTACGGCTTCTTTTGGTTTATATTTTGTTACCTTTTCTGAAGACTCTGATAACTGCTCAAGTACAACTGTGAGAGAATCACATTTGTACAGGATTTCTGTGGAGCTGGAGATGAATTCCATTCAAGCAAATAAATGACATTGCAAAGTATTTTTATACAGAGAGATTTCCAAGTAACTCAAACCAAAAAGAAAACAAATATAGATATAAAAATAAAGCCACCACATTTTCTTTATTCCCTTGTCAAACTTGGTAATATCTCTGTCAGGCCACCCATGAAGGTTTGAGGAAGAGAAAGAAGCAGGGTGATCTGCACCAGACATCATTTTGAGGCATCAGAAGGGAAGAAACTTTCTACGTTATGAGGCATTATGATACACCCAAAGATACAACTTGTGAAAGGCTCACATTTTATCTGATAGACCTTGTGCTCCCCTAATAATTTACTTGATAGCCCCTGGTCTCCCACCCGAAGGCACAGAGCCACCCTTCAGAGCAGTGAGCTGGAGTCCCCCAGGCCAAGGTTTCTGAACAGTACTGCTGGAAAAACCTCAGGGGGACTCCTAACCCAGATGTGTATTTCCTACAGAGTAAGTGAAATATCCTGTCCCAAGCACTTGTCCAATCCTAGCAGCTGAAGATCGTGGCCTTGTATCATCAGTCTGTATCAGCACCCAGGCAAATATAAATTGTGTTTCCTGCCTTGTCAGAAAGATAAAGGGAACCCACAGCTTGCAGAAAGGTATGGTCAGTCTTCCTCTTCTTTTCGTCCTTCTGCTGGGCAGGCAGTTAGATGCAATTTGTATCTCTGAGGAGAAACAGCTAGATAATACAATCATTTCCCAGTCTCAGGTGCTGTGGTGTCAGACAGACTGGCTTTTTCTAATCTTACATGATGCCTTTTCAAAATACACTTATCTCCTTCAAAGTACAACTTGAAGGTACAGAACAGAGAAAGCTTCCTTTCCTGGGAGGATGAGCAGCACATTGAGGGGCAGGACAGCTGTGCTTGCTAACAGCAGTACCAAAGAACAATGACATTTCATCTTGCTGACGCTACTGCAGAGCTGCATGTCTGGGACACAAGTGTCCTGCCCCTCTGCTCCAATGTTCAGGTCCAACTAAACCTACCTTTGCTCCTGGATCCTTCTCCACCCTATCAGCCATGCTGCTTTTTCTCCTCAAGCAAGTGCCAAGGCATCTTAGGGTTTTTGTCTGAGTAGGGTAACCTGTCGACTGAAAGTCTCAGGAAGATGGTGAGTAGGAGGTCTCAAGAGGTACGTAGGAGAAGACTTGGTGCTGCAAATGGCATCCTGCATCCTGAAGGGAGGAAGGCAAGAGTGACCCTGTGCCCCACCCCCTATAAAAAGGTTATAAATGAGGTGTGAGGTATGAGAGGTGAGATGTGAAAGCCTGTCAAGGATTGGTCCCTGCTCTATCTGGGGAGTGAGGAGCTCACAAAGAAGAAAGAAACTCTCCTTTTCCAAATCTTCCAAGAAACCCACTAACCTCTTGCTCAAAAATTTTTATAGCACTGTGTGTTTATACCTTAAGACATTTTTTATATCAATATCACTGAAGACTCAAACTGTGTTTTCCATAGAGAATAAACTTTGCAGACTGAATGCTCTTAGTTTGCCTGCTTAAGCCAGGTGTATCTCCATTTCAAATCTGCCTGAACATGAGTTTCTGTTTGTTACCACCACAGAAGCTGTAGCCTGTAGAAGAGCTGTATTTCATTCTGCTGTGCAGAGCCTGGAAGATAATCTCTAAAAGCATCATGCTACCTGTTTTCCTCTGGGCACTGGATATCCAACCGTACATCCAACAATAACTGTGGCTTTCCCATCATCTCTGGCTTGAATTTTTCCTGCCCTTACTAGTATGGAGGTACTTCATGCTTGCTGCTTACAGTCTTCCAGAGCACCTATAACTAATGCTTCTCAAATGCTATTGTATGTACAAACTTCAGAATGCTTAAGAATACAAAAATTCCCGTGATTATCAAGGTTTTGTAGAATTTATATTTAAAGAAAAACATTTGAGTATTTTTTAGTCATGTGAATGCAATACTAGGTTTATAAGCGTCTAAATGAGTCAAATGTTTTATTAGTCCATTTCAGAAATTTTTCTTTGTACATGAATGAAAAATTTAAGCAGAAACAGTTCTGAAAGAAATAGTGCTGAACATAGCCATGAAAAGCAATCTAAAAGTCCTGACAAAGGTAAGAAAAGATATTAAAGTACTGTGCTGGTTTTGGCTGGGGTAGAGTTAATTTTCTTCATAGTAGCTAGTATGAGGCTGTGTTTTGGATTTGTGCTGGAAACAACATTGATAACACAGGGATGTTTTCGTTCCTGCTGAGCAGGGCTTACACAGAGACAAGGCCTTTTCTGCTCCTCACACCACCCCACCAGTGAGTAGGCTGGGGGTGCACAAGGAGTTGGAAGGGGACACAGCCAGGACAGCTGACCCCGACTGACCAAAGGGATATCCCACACCATATGGTGTCATGCTCAGCATATAAAGCTGAGGAGTGAAGGAAGTGGGGACATTTGAAGTTCTGGCATTTGTCTTCCCAAGTAACCATCACCTGTAATGGAGCCCTGCTGTCCTGGGGATGGTTGAACACCTGACTGACCATGGGAATGAGTGAAGGAATTCCTTGCTTTGCTTTGCTTGCATTTGTGGCTTTTGCTTTAGATATTAGACTGCCTTTATCTCAACCCATGAATTTCCTCACTTTTACTCTTCTGACTCTCCCCCATCCCATGGGGGAGAAGTGAGCGAGTGGCTGGGTGGTGCTTAGTTGCTGGCTGGAGTTAAACCACAACAAGTGCCTATGATGTAGACAGGTCTAAGAATGAAAGATAAATTGTTCCTTGCATGTGCTGTGTCAAAACAGTTGTTGCTCCAAAGCTCTTTACAGGCTTTATGCCCACACACAGAGTGAGCTGTACATCCTCCCTAGCAATGCTGAGTAAGATGCAGAAAGGGGAACTCTGCTCAGGGACTTCCAAGGTTAAAGCACCTCAGAGGCTTAAATTCCCACTTTTTCTGTCCTTGTGCTAACTGATAAGGCAATGTCAGCTGACAAAGATAGGCCTGATCCCACAGAGATTTCAGACTCTAAAGGGGAAAAAATAGAAATCAGTAGAGTAACCAGTCATTGCACTGGTTATATTACACTGCCCTGGTAGGTGTAATAGGAAAGGAGGATTTTAAGGAAGCATATGAAGGAAGATAATAAAACGTTTTGTGGAGCTCCTCATCAGCATGAGAGGCAGTACGGCATAAAGGACATAATTGCCACTTTGAAGATTAAAACTGGGTAACAGAGGCCAGCATCATGAGATAATTTGAAGAAGACAAAAGATTTCAGTGCTTGAATGTATGTCTTGTGTAGTACGGTATGCCCAGAAGATGAAAAGGGACTGACTTAAATAAAAATGAGGAAGTGGGAATGAGAAGCTTTAAGAAAAGAGAACCAGAAATTCTGTAAGAATAGTGGCTATAAAAAGGACATTTACATGCTAAGAAGGAAGAAATAAAGGATACAGCTGAAGATTGTCAAAATAGCTCTAAGCCAAATGTGAAATAGTTTCCAGTAATTCAGCTCTCTCATGGGCAGGCAGGTCCTGGGCTCTCTCAGGCAAAGGGAGCACTCTAAGGATGGCCTGGTATGACGGCATGTCCTCCAGTATGCTCTCCGTGTTTCACATGCCAGCCAGTGAAAAGGAAGCGGATTGTAGGGGAAATTGCCATCTGCTTTTGTCAATAAAAGACTACATACATGCCTTCAGCCTAAACAGACTGAAGCCGGCCTTTTATAGCTGCATGAGGGGAAATGGGAGACCCTAGGAAAGGGTGAGAAAGTATAATTTAAAAGGAATAAACAAAAATTACTATGACACAACTTCATCTGCTCTCTATAGACTCCAACATAGTATCATAGAAAGCATGGGAACTTACTAAGGCAGGGGTTCACACTAAACCTATTATTTTCTCAGCTTCTGAGGACCTAGTTTCAAGAACATTATTGCAGATATTGTTTTCTCACACTTTAACGTAATTTGTACTGTACAGGGGGAAAAGAATGTAAAGTTCCTTTTTCCTATAAATGTGTACAGAAGGCATTTGTATGCCCCATTCACTGAAAGTACTTCACAATCTTTGGCATATTTATTATTCATAGGCACATAAGAGGTTGCATTAATATCCATGTTCCATAAACCATTTAACTGAGGCACAAGGCGGCAGAAATGCAATCTCTTGAAACTGAAGTGAGTACAGGCATAGCTCAGGTAGTACTAAAACCTGTATCACACACTGAATTGCACAGAATCAAGGTGTAGCTGTGGTGGGAAGGCCCTTCTGGGGATCATTTGGTCCAAACCCTGCTTGAAACCAGCTTGAGTAAAAGTTGTGTTTAGCAACACAGACAAAGAGAGTTCAAGGCAGAATTTTTTTTTCACCAAGATGTGGAGTTAGTTCTTCTGTGCTTATCTCCACATCTGCTTCCAGTATCCAGAAGAAGATGTAGTATAGCTAGTGCCCCAACCTAGCACCCTGGTCTGCAGGGCAGATGTACCTAGTGATTTACCCCAATCACATAGACAGTCTGCCACAAGGCAGGAATACAGACAGAAATGCCCCTGTTTTAAACAAGTTATTTCACCTGTTTCTTGCATTAAGCATATGTGCAACTCTAAAGCAGAAGAATTTGTAATTGTTAACTCATTTGTTTTAACAACCTTTAATTTACTGGCCTGCAGCCTGCAGCCTTGAGCCTCATAGCTGTGGTTTCTAGCAATATTGGCTACAAAAGTGATCCCTCAGTTGTCACAGTCACTACATATTCAAAAATCAGTATGTGGCTGCAAGAACACTGTTAATATTAAAGTGATGGCTCTCATCCTACATATCCATACTCCTAATGACAACTGGATGCTTTGTATAAAGATTGACCTTTCTAGGGGTTTGTAGAATTTGGTATGAACTTAATCCTCTTCTGGAGGTCACAGAACTTGGTATAAACTTAATCCTCTCGTATCAGATTACTATGAAATGCAAGGTGCCAAAAAACAAAATACACATAGAATAAATCAGCTCTAATATGAAAATGTTTAGTCATAATATAAACCAAAATAAAATTGTGGTGAGTATATAATACTGGAATGATATTCTGAATAATCTGATTCATTCTTTCACTGTACCAATGAAAATAATAAAAAAAAAATAAAAAATAATAATAATAAAAAAAGAAAGACTATTATGAATCATCAATGAACTTGTCTCTCTGTTGAGGGGTTACAAACTGCAGCTAAATCTCCAAAAGAATATGTGTGCATTTTGGTCATCCGAACCTAAACCAAGATTTTTAAACTATCACTCAATTGCTGAATTAATCAGACTGGACCCAGGAACTATCTTGAAGATGTGATCTGTCACTGCTTTTCAAACTGCTGGGAGAGAGAGGGGGCTGGAGGTGTCACCAGAGGTGCTCAGCCAACAGACTGTGTCCCACCTCAGTTGTCCTGTCTCCAAAGCACTTCAGAAGCAGCTGTCCAAAGGCCATTTCTGGATAGACACAGAGGAGGTCTCTGTGTGTGTGATGTTCAGAGCAACTGATGGGCATGGTCCTACCTTGCCTGTGAAGAAGGTCCTGTCACATGGCAGGGAAGGGGCCATGGCATGCAGTCCTCTCTTGCCCCCAGTATAAGCCATGCAGCAGACCTGCCTCACTGGCAGCACGACAGTGCCAGGGTGTACCAGCTCTCTGCTCAGTTTGCTCCACTTTGCAAAGAAATGATTATTTGAGGGCTGAAGAATGAGATAAAAAGGGATCACAACTGTGTATTGTAGTCACTGGGTGAAACTGCTAAGACTGAACTCTGCATGCCAGGCCTTGCTTGTTCCAAGAGCTAGAAACTAGAGAACAGTTGCATTTTCAGTGGAGCAAGGACCCGAGGCAAGCTGTCTCCCGCTCCCAGGCAAGCATGCTAAACAATTAGACCACAGAACCATGCTCGGTTTTTTGGAGCAATTACTATGTAATTCTCCATGCCAAAGAGTTACTCTTAATTCCTTTGCTGAGCAGCTTCAGCAGGAGAAAATGGAAACATTTGTGCTCGCACTCCCTCACCCCAGAACTTCATGGGAAAAGCAGGAGGAGGTAAATGAAGGGATTCAAATTTTCGTAGGTGGGAATTAAACCCATGTTTCCTGAGCCCCACCATTGAGCTGCTGGATGAAAGGGGACTGCCTCTTAAGCTTTCAAAGGGGCTAAAGCACCTCACGGCAGGAAAGAGGTCACAGCTCCGGCTCCCGCGTGAGGGAATATACTTCTCTACAACCAAATACAAGGAATCCAAGTCTCTGAGAAAGGCACAAATGCTCTGTATTTCTATTTCAGATTTATTTTTGTGCAGCTGGGGATTATGTGACTACTGATATAAAATCTGTGCCCTACTAGGACACCGGACAGTAGTGGTCACCCACATTTCTGCCAAGTTGACTGGGATGCACTACACAGTGTTTACTCCAACCGCCTGAAACAAACAGTCTTACTGAGCTGAATATAATAATAATAATAATAACAACAACTTGTACTGGCTTAGCCTTTTGCACCTTGTGGCTACAGTGCATATCTTCAGGCAGTGAGAACCATAAAACCAGATTTGGGGTACCAGCCTCTACCTGCCAGCTGGGCAAATTACAGACTTTGGCACTTGGCTTTCTCCCCACAGCCTAAGCTCTATGGAGAGCTGAGGCACTTGACATGGAGGTTGTTAATTCCACAACCCCAAGCCCTTGCCTGATTTAGCCCTAAATCAGTTTCAATTCACAACAACCAAGTGCCAGGAATCCAAGTCTCTGAGTCAGGCACAAATGCTTCCTGTTTCCTGTTTCAGACAACTTTCTGTTTAGCTGGGGACATCAGTTTCATTTCATACCTTGCAATACTTTTCAGCATAATTGCGCATGGTTCCACTCTTATTTAAGTATGTCCCCCTTTCAATGTAGCTGGAATTCATAAAAGCCAGGCTGGCTTGTTCATCAAAAATGCTGCAGCCACGCAACACAAAGCACTGGTCATTATAGCACATGCAGTCTTTCAGTAAAACTTGATGAGGCATCACCTATCAATGTTATTCTAATAAATACCTGGTTATCAGACGTTTTTTACTCAGATCACTCATCCCAGCAAAACTGATAGAGAAGCATGAAAATGGAAATGAGCAGAAGGTGCAGAGAAGGGGGTTTGTGTGAGGTGGTGGTGCTGTTGAAGCAAATGTCATTGTAACTGCAGCTTAACTTCATGCCGAATCAGGTTATCACCTGCTTGTCATCACTGCTACTTGTCTGGCCACACCAAGAGTTACAGAAGCTAAGCCAGGAGGAAGCTACCCTTCCCCCTTCACAAAGGAGAGCAGGGAGGGGAAAATGAAAATGAGAGAAAGAATAGTTTTCTGCTGATTTAACTCTCTAAAATGGTTTATCAGGAGGTCAGAGGGAAGCCAGGGTATACACAATAGAGGGAGTGGAGCTGCAGGGCCAGAGCACAGGAATGAAAAAGTTCTACATTCAGACACTACGTCCCCCATTCAGACCCTAAATTCTGCAAATAGACACTAATTTTTCCATTCAGACACTAAAATTTCCATTCAGGCACTAAGTTCTCCATTCAGACACTAAGCCCCCCATTCAGCCACTAAATTCTGCAAATAGACACCAAGTTTCCCATTCAGACACTAAGCTCTCCATTCAGACACTCAATTCTCCATTCAGACACTAAGTTCTCCGTTCAGACACTAAGTCCTCCATTAAGACACTAATTTTTACGTTCAGACACTATGTTTCCCAATAATACACTAAGTTCT